>JH430146.1:70106-103425 GCA_000239455.1 Strigamia maritima
GAATTGAATTAGTATGGGTTATAAGCGTGTCGCGCGTGAGCAGTTATTTATTGGAGCGCGATCAAAAATGCGCATCTCTGCGGAATTGTGACTCTTAACTGCTTAAAAGCCAGTTATAAAATAAAATGATATATATATATATATATATATATATAATAAAATTATATATTTATAGAATATTTATTTTAAGTTTTATTTTTTATTAATTAATTAATTTATTTATTTATTTATTTTTTTTTTTTAGTTAAAAAGGCGGAATACATCAATAATGCAGGTAAGTTTGATGATCCACAAATATCAAACCACTTTCCTTTATTAAACGAACACGCATCTGACACGCTTAATGAGGTCAGCAACCTGAGATGAGATCACAAGAAACCCCAACTCATTTATTTTCTTAAAAACACCGTTGCTAAGGAAATGTCAGCATAGCCGGGGTAACAACATCTCCAATTCCCATCTTCGTTTTTCACCTGTCCACCATTGAACCTACACGTGTTTATATTGTCAAATGGGTGGGAAATCCTATGCGTGTGCCATAAGAGTCATCGGTTTTTCACATAATGGCGTCATTTTGAGGGATTTTGCTAGTAAAAGTGGCAATTTTCGGCTTTTTTTCCCCACTCGGAGGTGTGCAGCCACTTGTAAAGTAAACTCTATTCAACAATTCGTGCACGAAACTGAGAAGTGAACTTTTTTGCATTGTACCGAACGTATACGTTGCGGTATCTTATTTTAATCTTCTAGTCAAGCCCAGTCGAAAAATCATTGTTTCGCAGCTAAAAAATAATGTGCGCAACAATACAAAAACCCAAATGTAAAGAATTTTTTAAAATATTTTACGAGCGTTTTCGTTTGTTAACAATGGCACGCACATTTTTCGACTCGGCTCAACTATACTCTATCATTTCGTGCGCGAAACTCCCATTGGTTAATAACCTATATTGTACTGAAAGTATATATTGTGGTATCTTATTTTAATCCTCTAGTTGAGCTGAGTCGAAAAATCATTGTTTTGTAGTCCAAAAATGAGCGTGCCATTGTTAACAAATGAAAATGCTTGTAAAATATTTTAAAAAAATTATTTACATTTGGGATTTTGTATTGTTGCGCACATTTTTTGGCTAAGAAACAATGATTTTTTGACTCAGCTCGACTAGAGGATTAAAATAAGATACCACAATACCGTATTTTGTCGATTTTGTCGCGGCCTTTATTACAAATTGCGGCCGAGGGGTGCGGCCGTAATTCGAGGGCGGCGCTTAAATCGTTTTTTCGTAAATTACATGTACGCAACTTTTTAAGTTGTAAAACGTGTTTAATCGATTTTAATGTATTTCATACGTGCAAACGTATTAAAAACGTATTAAAATCGTTTGAACACATGTTTTACAACTTTATAAGTTGCGTACGTGCAACGCAATTTACGACAATACGATTTAATTAAACCGTAAACACTTCAAATAACTGCCGCGGCCGTAATTCGAGTGCGGCGTTTATTTCGAATTACCGCCGAGGGGCGCGGCCGTAATTCGAGGGCGGGCCTTAATCGACGAAATACGGTATATACTTTCAGTACCAATGGGGATTTCGTGCACGAATTATTAGATAGAGTTTAGTTGGTTTTTGAAATGACCTGTTTGTCCGAAGGAATTTTATTTTCTTGTTTGGACGTCTTTTTGAATAATTCGAATCAATAGCAATTAACTTCGAAGTGAGGAAGGACAATTGACCTTCTCTATCTTATCTCGTAACAAGTTGACTATGCATTGAGCCGAGCAAATGTGTAAATAATTTTTCGATTTACTGCTGGCACGTAAATGCGGTAAAGTCTAGTTACACTAGAATAAAAGTGTTTTATGGGTAAATAAAAAAGCAAGAATGATTCTATTAAAGTGCAACAAAGCTTTCTATTAGACGGCGAGTCTGGCTCTTTGATTTTTCAGACGTTTGCACAACAGACATTTTGGGATTGTTATTTTTAGACAAATAATAATAATAATAATAATTATAATTATAATTATTGATTTGGCAAATCATTAAACTCCGGTCGTGTAAACGAACGAAAACATAAAATGCAGAAAAATTTAATTATTAAATTATTTAATTCAATTTTTTTGCCGATATTTATACAATCTCTCTATATATATATATTTTACTTTTAAGAAATACCGTCTTTTTTAGGATAAAGACAAATTGCAAAAATATCCATATTCTTGAGTTCCTTCTCTTCGTCGAATCAATACCGTAGCCGCGTTTAAATTTGTTTAGATATCTTAACTTATTTGACTTAACTGGCTTAAAGTGACGTTTTTGCCCATGGATGGTCAAAAACGTCACTTTAAGACAGCTATGCTTAGTTCCCACTTGGCAGAAACTCCGGCAGAAAATTTTCTGCTGCAGAAAATTTTGAGTGTAGAAAGCAGCAGTGTTTATAAATTGCCTTCCTTAGCTGGCATCCATTTTTAAATTCTACTTTTCTGCATTTTTTTGCCCATTTTTCAGTCCAAATACTTTTCTGCACTCAAAATTTTCTGCAGCAGAAAATTTTCTGCCGGAATTTTTGCCGAGTGGGAACTAAGCATTAAGGTGAATAAGTTGTACCACCTAATTTTTCTTTATTCATTTAATCATTGGCTCTTGTTGTTGACCGTGATTGCCTATTTCTTTACTTTACTGCTACTTTGTGTGTGTGAACAGTTTGAATAGACTTTTTTAGTCTATGCTGCTGCTACTTCTCTACTGTCTCTGCCAGTGTGAACACAAATATGAACCTAGCTTAAGATAGTTAAGTTGAATATCTAAGATATCTAAACGAATTTGAACGCAGCTATTGGTTTTTGTTTCTTTTCCAAAACGTGTCATGATTGCTAAAATGATAAAACCAAATAATATGATTGAGATGCTGAGCTGTCAAAATAACTTTACCGTATTACCCCGAAAACAGCGGCATGACGAATTAAGCGAGTTTGACAGATTTCAAAAATCGACTGTTTGGTAATTCTTCTGGCCTGCCGGAAATTTCGAGCTGGTTTTGTATTTTTTGGCAATAGGTTTTAAATGTCAAGTAATGTCTAAAAAAAAACCATAGGTGTGTTAAATTTGATTTAGAGAAATTAACTTAGTCGACTTAAACTTATTACATGTGACGTTTTGGACGTCATAGTTATGGCAAATGACTTGCTTAAAACAATTAATCTCAGTTAAGATGCGTTCAATATTGCCTGAATAAAATTCTGAAGTGTGTAGTTGACTTAAAGTGGCAGGATATGATGTATTTGACGTCATATTCATCTGAAACCTTCTATTTTAGACATCTTTACTTAAGATTCTTAAGAATTGGGCACCTATTGTTTCCGTGCATGAAATCTTTCCAACTACCCATAATTCATGTGGTTTAGGCGACTGGTTAAAAATAAAGATAACCAGGTCACCTAGTTATCTTTATTTTTAACCGGTCGTCTAAACCACATGGTCGTATGTTGGTAAAAATGCGAGTAAAAATGGCTCCAAAAAGAGGAATACACTAACAGCTGCTAATAGTAACCTGACACATTGATTTTCAAATAGTTCATCATCCTCATCGATGGTGAGCAACATTTTCAACAGTAGCCATTTGTAAAAAAATATTTCAGACAGTTGCCATTTGTAAAAAAATATTTCAGACAGTTGCCATTTGTAAAAAAATATTTCAGACAGTTGCCATTTGTAAAAAAATATTTCAGACAGTCGCCATTTGTAATATGACATCATCCAACAAACCATGTGTATCACATTATACCCAGTAGGAATTTTGCTCGTGGATTCATCCATTATTTAAAATTCCGTTGATGATTGTCACATGGAAAATTTAGACTGGCTTAAAATTTTGAGTCTGAATTGGTGTGTGTACTAGGCTTTATACGGTAGTATTAAACGGGCAACGGGAATCAAAGGTTTTGTCTGTTTACTTTAAAAGACACGTCTACTTATGTTTTTAATTCATTTCTATGAACTTCATAGTTAAGAAAAGCTTTCTTCCAACATCATTTGTAAAGGGGAAGAAAGCGCATTGTCATACTGAGAATGGAGCCGCAGTACAGAATTAGATTTTATAGCACAAAAAAAAGCCACTATTTCACTTCGTTTTATTTCCTTGTAAAACTAATCGTAATTGCCAAATTTGTTACAAGTATGTTGTATGGTAAATGGAACATAAAAACTGACACTATATGTATCACTGTCAAGTTCCTACTACCGTATATGTAAATAACTATAACTATTTCATTAAGTTTTTTTTCTCTTTTCATTCGAGACAAGTGCTCGCCTGCTCGGCGTTGGGGATCTTGTGGAATTTCAAATTACACGTCTAGTGTTTTCATTATATCAGGGGATGGTGTGTAAAACTCAAATAGTATATGGTCGGATTGTCTATTAAGCTGAATTTTGGTTGTCCAACCTGTCATATATTTGGTGTTAGATGACATAATTTATATTTTCATATTTTCATGGATTGATTAAAAATTGTTGCTACAATAAACAATCAACAGTTGGCTAATAAACATTGACTTAATGGCTTAACGCTGAGTGTTATGCTTGGATGACTATATGCTGGTTTCGAGTGTTGATAACCAATTTTGTGTCCCAGATTTGCCAAATATCTGCTTTAATGAAAAAATTCCAAAGCTGATGAATGATGATAATTTGTTACCAGGGTTTGGTCACTTGACGCACTTCTTGGATGATGTACTGAGAATGAATTTTCTTTTATCTTCATTTTTATCTGATTTAAAGTTCTGTTTCTATGGGTTTTCTGTGGTTTACCCAGTTTTCGGTGTAAATTCAAGGGTGGATCTCGAGAAAGTTGTCTTACACGGACTAAAGGTGTGTTTTTATTGAGCGGGCATCTTATATGAGTCTGGTAAATTTACACTGTCTTGCCATTTCCGTTAAAGCAGAAAATGACATTTTTGCTAAACAGAAGTGGGAAAATATGCATTAGTTCAGATCAATTTGTACTTGGTTCGAGCTTTGAGTATCAGCCAGCCTGTCATGGCATCAATTTCACAGTACAAAAGAAAAGAGCCAATGAAAGACAGAAAAAAAATATTTCTTGGTGTCATGTGATGGGGAACGATGTGCTATGGCTAAGGACATTTTTTTCTATGCATTGTTGGAAACCACAATTTTTAGATGAAAAAAGACATCTACTGGAGGATGGGCTGGGGCGGGGGGACTGAGTTTTGTTCATTTCCGCTTCTGCGTGCAAAGCCCATTGTTGATATGCGAGTTATCATTTTTCTCAGAAAATTAAAACAGTATTATCTCAGTTTGTCTAAAACCAGTTTGCCGAATAGGGGCTATTTGCAGACTCTTCAACTGACAACAATTGGCCAACAAATTTTCACTTTTTAAATTTTTTGCACCAGTTTGCCGACAGATGGCATATTTAAACCAGTTAAGGTTAGGTTAGCAGGCGTTAGGACTATTTTCTCTCGCAAGATTAGAGTTTAGATTTTTAGAGATGAGCAGTCGTGATCGGTTTAGTGCGGTTAGGTTAATCTGGTGTTAAAAATCAATTTAACAAATTAGTTTTAGGCAAATTGGTATGAAATTAGTGTCGACAAAATGGAATTAGGCAAAATACCCCATTTTGGCAAATCGAGTTTAGGCAAACCGGATTTAGACGAACTGGGGCTAAATCATGAAAACACCACACTGCAAATCTAGGTGTCTAAATTTTGTTTTAGGCATTTTTAATGGCTTAAGTGAAGACACTTTAAGAACTTGGTTCCATTTAATAGTCGTTTGGTGAGCCTAAAATTAGGGTGACTATTTTTGAGTCACTGCAGTACGAAATTAGCTGTTCTAAATAGACAGAACAGACAGAAAACTTTCTGTCAATTCATTACCACTAGTTTGCTCAATTTTTTGGTATTATAATTTATAACTGTCAATTTTGTACTGCAGTGATTCAAAAATAGTCATTTTGATTTTTAGGCTCATCCAAACGACTTAAATGGAACCAGTATTAGGTTCTTAAAGTGTCTTAACATTAGCTATCTAGATTTACAGTGCATGATGTTATTCTGGCAGTGGGGGTCACGGCCATTTTAAGTTGGAATATGCAACAACGCCCGCCTCGTATAACTTAATGGTGCATCACAAAACAGAAAACAAAACAATTGCGGTTGAATTATTATTAAATCTTGAACTTGTAACGTTTGAATTTGGTCAAATCCTTTCGAAGAGTGCGAGTCCCAATTAGAAATTTTGGCGAGACAGTGATTGAAGTGCGCAAGGGCCGAGATTGGAAGAGTTATTCGACGGCACACATGATTGGGTGATATTAGTATTTTTGATCTTGCATTGGGGTATTACCAGATTGAGCTTACCCCCGAGGCACAGGAGAAGACGGCCTTCTCCATCATGACGAATAAGTGGCAGTTTACAAGAATGCCATTTGGCCTTGTGAACGTGCCATTTGTTTTTAACCGTATGATGGACATGACATTTGGACACTTGCCGAGGGAGATGTTGAGGCGATATATGGATGATATTTTGACGAGGGCAGCGTGAGTAGATGAATTATTTTAAAAAATGCGAGCGATCTTAGAAGAGGTTAGGGCTGCAAAATTAACTTTAAAATTGAGCAAGTGCCATTTTTATAAGGAAGTTAATTTTTTGGGACTGAGATTGACCAAAGAGGGAGTTAAGCCGGGCTTGGAAAAGACATGAGAATTTTTCAGTACCAACAGATGTGAAGGAGGTTTGTAGTTTTTTGGGGTTGTGTGGTTATTTTCGGCAATTTGTTAAAGATTATGTGGCCAAATCGAAACCATTGACAAATTTAACTAGGAAAAACGAGCCATTTGTGTGGAGCGTGGGTTGTGAGCAGGCATTTAGAGGTCTAATTAGCGAGTTAGTGTCAGCGCCACTCTTAAGAATTTTTGACAATACGCGAAAATGTGAGGTTTATACAGACGCATTGAAAGAAGGGTTAGGGGCGGTGCTCATGCAAAGTGACGAGGAGGGACAGTTACACCCAGTGTTGTACGCCAGCAGGACGACCACGGAATGCGAACAGAGATATCATTCAACTGAATTAGAATTGTTGGCAGTGGTGTGGGGAGTCTCAGTTTCGGATGTATGTTTATGGGACGGAGTTTACCATTGTAACGGACTGTGAAGCAGTGAGGTATGGGTTAAAAAAGAGGGAATTGATGCCAAGGATAGTAAGGTGTGTGTTGATGTTATCGGAATATGATTTTAAAGCCATACACAAGCCAGGGTTGTTGATGAAGCAAGTCGATGCGCTTAGTCGAAATGCTGAAACAGCATAAACGAAGATGAAGTGTCAAGAAGGTTCAAAGTGAATCAGATCAAAATTTCGGCAGGGGATAGGCTAATGGCGACCCAGCAAGGAGACGCAGAATGCGACGAGATTAGGGCAGGGCTGTTAGCAGACCAAAAGACGGAGTTAGAAGACCAAATACGTCAGAAGATTAAAAATTTTGTATTGAAGAGAGGACATGTTTATTACAAAAAACCGCAAGGGAAAAGGGTGCGTCACATTTTGTATTTGCCAAAGGGCATCCAACGACAGACAAACAGAGAGGTGCACGAACAACATGGTCATCCAGCGGTTGAGGCAACCGTTCAAGCGAACCGGTAGAGCGGATAAATTGCACCATCGTGCCTATGTTAGCGTGCCAAGTGAAGGAGGAGGACGGGTCGGACTGGGCCAGGTTTGTGGACGCCACGGAAATTGCACTCAACGCTTGAGTCAACCGGAGCACGGGAAAGACGCCACTCGAGATTTTGTACGGCTTCCAGTCCAGAACGTTGGCCTAGCCAAGGTTGGCGGCCATTGTGATTGATGAGGGGAGGAGCCGAGGATCTAGGAATTAAAGGCTGAGGCGCACAACAAGCTGGCAGACATCCAGCAGAAACAAAAACAGGCTTTTGATCGGCATCGCGGACCAACAAAAGTATTTGACGACGGAGAGGTAGTAGTGGTACTATGGAAGGCCATTGCTATTCAGGGATGAGCAGGCAAGCTATCCAGCATATACAGAGGCCCGCTCAAAATAATGCGCAAAATTTCAGACATGGTGTATGAGATTGCGAGTTTTGGGACACTGCCGAAATACACGGTGACTGCACCCAAACGGTGGAACGACGCAAACATCGAATTGGATGAATCGGACGAACCGGACGAGTCGGAGGACCACTCATGGTATCGAATGGCCGAGTGAAGAAGATGAGAAAAGGGAAAAGGGGAAATTAAGGGGAAGATGCAAAGAGAACACGCAAGAGGGCAGCACCGTAAAAAGAAAGAATGCAGAGTTCAATTAAGATAAAGGGCATTCTTGTAAATTCTTGTAAAATAAAGCATTCTGAAATTTAAACTTGAACTGACTGGTTGTCAGTCACTTTGGCTTCCATTCTTTTTAACTGGAAATTGGGGTTTCAAAACAACTTTCTACACATAACACATAACACTTGCGCATAAAATATTTTTGCCCTGAATTTTGTGGTATTCCATTTAATATGCCGCATAACACGTGACACATCTCTTGAATGCAAAAAAGACTCGAATCATCATTTCGAATTCAGTGTCGGTTTCATTTCATACTCAAACGCAAATTGTCTATTGCTTAAAAGAGTTGCGCAATGAAACTGAAATCTATGCTGCACCCAAATGACACAATTTTCATTGTTGACAAATAAAAAAAAATTTTAAAACAAAGTGAAACGCAATAAAAATATTAAAAATAAAAAGATCAAGAATTCATTTCAGTTTCAGTTCTGCCTTAAATATATGCATACGCATCTTTAATGCATTTGTGCTGTTAGTCGCGGTTCAATCTGCTGACTTCAACAGCTATCTTTGCGGAACCGTGTTTTAGTTGCTTATAACTTAATATGTATGACGCGCAATAAATAAAAAAAATAAATCATTGTTGCTGGGTTTCGCTTACCATTGAAACGGATAGGCGCTGCTCTGCAGGGGGCAATTTGGCATGATCCTTTATTTGAAACTTAAAACGCTAATCATCATTTTGTGGTAGATGTAAGAAAAATAATGTCAACTCAATAGAAGATGTTTGTTTTTCATTAGTTGATACACGAAATTCGTTCACTCTTTTGTTCAATTTTCTTTACTTTTTTTGTTGCATTAAAAATGCATTATACGAGCCACACTGCACATGTTTGTTATTTAATACGTTAAAAGTGTTTGGCGGTTTTCCTTTTATCATCAACATGTTTTGCATTGGATTATCGCATTTTTTGTTTTTGTTTACTGAGTCCAGAGGTGCAAAATTGTGCAAAATTGCAAAATTGTGCAAAATTGCAAAATTGCAGCAAAATCAATAAAAAATTCAAAACATTTCGGTCATAAAAGTCACAATAGAGACTGCGATTTCTCGAACAAAAAATTGCGAAATTAAAAAAAAACGAAATATTTTATTGAATTTCGTATAACAGGTTGCGATTTGTCACGAAACGTATTATTTACAACATTTAATCGGCGGCAGCAATTTAATTAAGCCTAAGAATTTGGCTCGTGGTTTGTATAAGGTGTTTGACTGATTAATAAACAAACCAGAGAAAATCAAATCGCCACAAATTTGCCAAAATTGCAGCTGAAGCAGAGGGAAAATGGCGTCGAAATTTGACGAATATTGTTGTTTTTTCATTCATTTGCATGCGCAAATTAAGTCGTATTTACGAAATAATAGACGGTTTGCGCTTTCACGAACGAGATTTTATTACAAACGTGAAATAAATTAATAAAAATGAAATAAATTCATTTTTATTAATTATCTCGTGTCTCGTAATTAAAATCATTGTTACAGAAACAATTAAACACGAACGAGAACGAAATAAACAAATACACGAGAAACATGGCTTTATTCAGAAAATGTATAAATTATGTGTGTCTAATGCCATGTTTATATAAAAAATAGTTAGTTGCAAACAAATTTCTAACCTAGATGACTAAAAACCTACCGAAAGTACGAGTAGATGAAAAACAAGATGGATGCCTCGCTCGCTTCAAATTGCAGAACAATGCGCATGTTCGAATTTTGATGCATACTGCGCATGTGTAGTGCATTTGTATATCAACTTATATACGAACGAATTGAAAAATAAATCTCGTATATTCATACTACGAATGTTAAATTAAATACGAGATTAATTTTTAAAATCTCGTATTTATATAACATTCGTAATTAAAAAAATTACGTTTGTGAAAGCGCAAACCGTCTAATATAAGAAATCTTTTTTGTATTTCGTTACGAAATTAATGAAACGAAAAAATTAAAACGAAGTCATATTAAAATTTCGTTTTTTTATTTTTTATAATTTCGTATTTTAATTTTTTCGTACGAAAAATCGCAAAATCTCTAATTTGTATGAAAAAAAAGCGTTTTAAGATATCCGACCAACCAAAGCCACTTAACTAAGTTAAAACAAAGTCAGTTTTAATTTTGAATGCAACGATGGTTTCCATCTACACTTGAAACATTAAAGCTTTAATAATTGATAGCTAACTTGATGTTGGCTTTTAAGCCATGTATATAAGCTGGGCGACGACGGTGTATGTGTATGGCAATAAAGATTAATTAGATGTTTCAAAACAAGCCATCTCGAGATGAAAATTTATTGAAAAAAAAAAATTCACTTTTTTTTATTACATTGACCAAGAAAAATGTCAAATTTTTTAACATTTTAATATTTTAATATTTTTTTTTAAAAAAAAAATATGCAAAGTCGAGGAATTTTGGACGGAGCTGATTGTTGTGTTTTGTAATGATGGTTTTGGGAAAGCTCTGTCGAGTGCCGCAGTGACCTCGGTCTAATCGATTTTTATAAGCACGTGCAAGCATGATGAGGCAGGCAGTCTGTGGATTTCGGCGGGAGTCTGACTGGGTCATATTATAGGGATTCCACCAAACTCAGATTAGCCAGCGGCGAAATTCGTCTGCCAATCAATCGAGCTTAGAACGAATGCTGTTGCTAGCTGCTCCCGTTGCCAAGGTGATGCACGCGTTATCTTACATTCTTCCATCGCCTTGACATTTGGCGTTTTAAGCCGATAACTTCTCGATTTCCTCTGCCAACAACAATTGTAAATAAGTTTAAAACTTTTGCAAATAGTTTCCGAACAATTTATCGTTTCATTATAGAGATTTAAGAAGGGGAAAAAATATAGGGATAGAAAAAAAACTTAATGAAAGTAATCAATCTTCTGATAATAATGACTCAATTTGTTTGTGTTTTTTTGTAAATAGAAAGAAAAATGTTCAAAATGAATTAAATATCAAAAATTAGCATAATAAACTGTCAAAAAAGGTTTCTTACTGTTTAAAACCAATTAATTTGAATAGGGATATATTTATTCGTTGCATTCAGACGTCACTTTTGACCTTTAAACTCATATTTTAACAGCTGAAATATAAAATGAGAAAATAAATTATACATTTTTTTTTTTATTTTTTTTATTTCCAGTTCAATACAATACTTACGTGACGTTAAAATTGCAAAATGTGAAATCGACTACAGTAACTGTAAAAGGGAGTCATCCCTGCTGGGAACAAGATTTTCTTTTGTGAGTATATTTTTAAAAAAAATTATCTTAAATTAATATTTTACGTGGAAATTATAATAAACAATTATGGAATAATACGGCGAAACAATTTTAAAATGTTTCAATCATTTAAATTCAATCGTTTTTTTTTTTTTTTTTAAAAAAAAACTTTTTTCAAAATTTGTCGTTCTATTTATTCTGAAATTGTGCTTGTTAGTAAAAGCACTGCAAAGTTTGCGTTTTGTCTTATGCCCTGTTCACATTTAAACCACTTTTGTACAAAACCCACCCACTTTCAGAAAGTTTTGCGTTCACACTTGATCCGGTTTTATACAACTCAGATCAAAATGGCCGACTTTTCTACAACTTATGTTTAAGAAATCTCTTCTACAACCTGACGTCACACCTCTAAAACACGCCCCCTGACCAATCACATGACTGACAGTGACCAGATTTCATTCAAATAAAATGGCGGCCAAGTGGAGCACATGGGCTGAAGAAGGTGAAATAAAATCACTTTTTGATATTTATTAAGATAAAATACCATGTGATTTAGCTTCAATGAAGCGAAATCGCATTGTTTACAAAACAATTGCCAACTGATTAGCCGTCTTGGGCTATAATAGGACTTTCGGACAAGTTAAATGACTTCTACAAAACTTCTTCGCAAGGTGAATTGAAAGTTGTAGAAACTTTTAGAAAGTCATAACTTCTGCAAAAGTGGTTCAAGTGTGAACTAAGCATTAAGGTGCATTTTCATTTGCGAGAAATGCCATTTGTCGCGCTCATTTTTCAACAATCGCGCAACAAAAATCGCACGCTTGTTCATTTTCATGCAAGCTGGACTTGCAAAGGCGCGCGATTGCTGGCGCGATTCTTTTTCTCGCGTGCTTCTGTCTATTCTAGCTTTGCTCTGAAAATCGCTTAGCGATTTTTGAATTTTTACCAGATTTTCACCGATTGACGCAGGAAATATTGGGAAAAAAGTATTTTAAACCTTGTTTATGATGCAATAAACGGATAATTGACAAAATGTTTTAAAAAAAATTAATAAATAAAAAATTATTTTTTTATTTTGTCATTTTTTTATTATTTATTTTATTTATTTTTATCTTTTACTAATTGTTTTTCTTCTTTAGTAAAAGAAGCCTTTTTCTTCTCCTGTTGGCTTCCATCTTTGTTTGGAAGCGAGAAGTGGCTTTTTTGTGGCTTTAATGAAAAAGCTAAGCGAGAGGATGATTTTCAGAGTGGCGCGATTGTTGGTGCGATTTTTATGTAGAGCGATTTTTATTGTGGCGTGAGAAATTCTCTCGCAAATGAAAATGCACCTTTAGAGACAAAAAAATTAACGACATATAACGACATTGACACACAAAGCGTCTACTTCCGGTTTTGATAAATCGCAAAAACAGGGAAAACGAGAATAATTGAATGCACCTAATTAAAATTAATGCTGGGCGCAGACATGCAGTGATTCGCGTCGTATTCGAATCGCGGATGGCTCTGCGCATGCGCAGAAAACTTCATTTCCGTCGCGCGATCAGAAAATGTACTTTTGAAAAAAGTACAGCCCCTGTGTACTTTTTCATTAGGCGATGCAAATTGCATCCAATGGAATGCGAGTATTGCATCACATGATCTTATTGTTCCATTTTTAATCAACAATTGTTTCAAAAATATTTGTTGCTATGGCAAATATTAACAAATATTTGGAACAACATTATATTTTGTCATAGCAACAAATATTTTGAAACAATCGATTCGCGCCAAGTCTGGTGTAGCAGGAGGCGATGACTGTAGCGAATCGCGGGACAAAGCTGCTGTGCGATGCGAATTGCTGCATGTCTGCGCCCAGCATTAGGGACGGGATATTTTGTTTTTTTGCCATTCTCGTAATAGTTGGTTTGCACCACCAAAAAACACAAATAAACGACAATAATGAAAATCAAGTTAGCGATAGGGTAGTATTTTGAGCTGATTTTTATTGTTTCAACTGCTTTGGAGTCGAGACATGCTCGATCTATCGTTCTCAAGATGGATGCCACTGTTTCAAAATTTAAGCACACGGCGCATCTCACTGCGCAGATTTAATTTCTGAGTTCTCGTTTTTAATTCGTTTTTAATAAAAAAAAAAATCTTCACGAAAAAGGAAAAATTAGTAATTTTGAAACAAAATATTTTTTAATATTTCGTATCTAATGTCGTTTCGGCCGCGCAAAGCCGCAAACCGCCTACGTAATGAAATAAATCTCGTACGGTACGAGAAATCGCAAAATGTCAAAGATTTCTTTGCTGTGCTTTACATTTATTTTCCTTTCCCCTACTGTGTCTGCCTGCAATCGGTTACAGCAATCGATACGCCGATCTCTTTGTAAATGCGATTCCACCCTTGGGTAATGTTAAATACATCGAATAAAGAATAAATTTATTTCTTTGTTGTTTTTCGCCAAATAACGAAATAAATAAATAAAAATAAAATATAAATCGCATTTTAAGTTACAGGAAACAATAAAACGTGCAATTTCCATTACTCCAGTTGCACATCCCTTTAAATCCAGGTTCAAAGTATTAGATTTTGCCAACACTTTTTCAAGTGCTAACAGCTGAGAACGCGTTTTGAGGGGGTTGGAATCAATAAACGAGTTGGGAGGCGGCTCAGGGGTCATATACTTAATTCCTCGCTCAATATGGCGATAAAAAATTTAATGAGATTTTTAGACCCGAAATAGAAAAAAAAAAAATGGATTTTGTCATTTTGTCATTTGTTTCCTAGCGAAATCAATCGAATGGACGTGGGATTGATCGTTGAAGTGTGGCATAAAGGGATGCTGTGGGATAAATTTATCGGCTGCGTATGGATTCCACTGAACACTATTCAATACTCAAATGAGGTAATTTGTAACTGGAAAAGGGGAATTTGACATACACCTTCTTGCCAAAAAAATGGAAATAGGCACTTTTTTAAGTCAGAAAATGGAAATTTCTTAAAAGCTGTAATACTGACAGACAAATGGTTTTAAGAGGATTTATAGGAATGATAAAGCTATCATTTCGTGTAAAATTTTTGAAGAATGAATTAAGTAGTTACTGAGAAAAAAATTAAAAACCACCAAAATCAGGTTTTTGCAATTTTGACAATATCTCGAGAACTGTTGAAGATAAAATTAAAAATTAAACTAATCTAGGATGTTCAATTTCTCGGGCAACTTTTCTAAATTGGATGTATGGGTCTGCGAAGCCTTCAAAAAAAGTCATAATGAGCTATGTAATGGTTGTCAACGATCAAAATTTTCAAAAAATCATTATGACCAGAATTTTATTCCAAATCCAATGATACTCAAAGATGTTTAACTGCGTACATACCTCTAACACATCCAGGATGTAAGGCTTAATTCATCAAAAATTCTGGTCATAATGATTTTTTGAAAATTTTGATCGTTGACAACCATTACATAGCTCTATTATGACTTTTTTTTTAGGGCTTCGCAGACCCATACATCCAATTTAGAAAAGTTGCCCGAGAAATTGAACATCCTAGATGAGTTTAATTTTTAATTTTATCTTCAACAGTTCTCGAGATATTGTCAAAATTGCATAAACCTGATTTTTGTGGTTTTTAATTTTTTCTCAGTAACTACTTAATCAATCTTGAAAAATTTTACACGAAATGATATAAATTAATCCTCTTAGAACCATTTGTCTGTCAGTATTATAGCTTTTAAGAAATTTCCAAGTGCCTGTTTCCATTTTTTTGGCAAAGAGGTGTATATTTAATTATATTTGATTTTAGGATGGCGCGGGTCTTTGGTTGTCTCTGGACGCTGAGTTTGTGATGAAGGAAGGGGTTGTTGCGGGCACTAGTGGTCCTACAGGCCACAGTGTCCTTATCGATTCCCGTTTTGAGCTGCCATACGGTATGTTTTCGTTTTAAATCTTTTAATGCATCGTTTATAATGCGTGATTTATCGTTTTATTCGGTTCGGCAGACATGCAAGATGCTGAAACGACTGAGTTGCAGAAAAAGTTGGAAGTTCTCAACACCATCATGGACCAGGAAGTACGTAAACATCAATAAATTGTTGTGTTTTTGATGTTAATTCTGTGTTATTTGTTGGCAGATTACTAATTTGAAAGAACAACAATCGAAGAGAGGAATTTGTTCAGCGCACTGTGAGTGCAGATAACTGAATAAAAAAAGAAAAATAATTAAAATATGACAGAAAAAATAATTTATGGGCCACTTAAATAGCATTTAAATGAGCATTAAATGGTGTTTTATCAATGTTCAATGACCCAAACGAGTCTGAATTGATTGTGGAATTTGATTAATTTTTGGTTTTGTGTATTTTTACAGCTGAGGATAGCGATTATACAAGTGATCTCAACTACCCCTTGGGTCACGTGACCAATGCCCAACATCCCAATAGCTCAGCGTCTCAGTTCAGGAACGCCACTGCAAATTCGCTGTTAGGAGCTACTAGTGGTTCACTAGAAGATCCAAATAGTCGACAAAGTTCGTACGAACTTGAGGATTCTATCGAAAGACAAGCATCATACGAAAACGAAGAGGAGATGAAACGCAGCGATTCTGAATCTGAACCGCTTTATTACAATAGCAGACCACATTATCAATATCGGTATTGAAAATTTTCAAAAAAATTTGAATTGTTAATTTTTCTTATTTGCATTTATATAATCATTTTTTAAATGAAATGAAAATGAATTGATAAAACCAATCATTTCCCTTATTATTACTTTCTCCCAGAAGTGATTCTTGGGAGGATCGAGACAGGTAAGTATGTAAATGTAATAGTTAGTTGAGTAGAGTAGCTTAATTGTTAGTGCAGTTTTTTGATGAGTTAGAAAATTTAAATTAACCGATTTTCACTTTTTAGTTTACAATATTTGCTTCTGCACGCTTTTGAACTACTTTTTTTTTAAATTTTGCCAAATTTCACTTTTTCTATTTTTTTTCCCCACGTTTTTAAAGACAAAATTCGAGACTTTGCGATTTCTCGTAAGAAAAAATTACGAAATTAAAAAAAAGGAAATATTTTGTAATTTGAATTTTGTACAACAGGTTGCGATTTTGCACGAAACTTATTATAATTATATACGACATTCCTAACATAATCAAGCACTTTATCAGAGATTAAAAAACGAAACCTGAGCCAATCAAATCGCCACAAATTTGCCAAAATTGCAGCTGAAGCGGAGGGAAAATGGCGGCGGTATTTGACGAATATTGTTGTTATTCCATTCAGTGCGCAAGTCAAGTCAAATTTACGAAATGATATACAAAATCTTTTTTATATTTCGTTACGAAGATTAATAAAACGAGAAAATTAATATGAAAATTTCGTTTTTTTTTATGATTTCGTATTTTGATTTTTTCGAACGAATAATCGCAAAGTTTCTATTGTATTGTATTAATATTAATATAAATGTAATACATTTATGTTTATGCAGTCCCATAGCCGATAGTCGACGGACGTCCATAAGTCAACAAAGTACAGGAACTCAAGAATATTACAGCGAAGGAGAACGAACAAGTGAACAAGAAAACAACTATTCGGACAACCGACAAAACAGCCAGTGGAATTCCTCGTCTATTCGATCAGGTACTTTACTCCAGCCCTTTATTTTACAACTCATTTTACAACCACTGCATTGTCGCAGGAGGGCGTAGGCCAAGCCTGGAACGACAAAAGGGCGTTGACCAAGATCATCCTCCGTATTACGACGAGGAATCGCCTGGTGACCAATACGACCGATACGACGACAACTACGACGATAACTACGATGGTCAATACGATGATCAATACGAAGATGCCACAGATTACGGCTCCGTGGACAGAACAGAAGGACCACGAGCGCATCCAGACGACTGGTACGAAGGCGAAGGCGAAAGTTACGACTCGTACGACAATGATCGTCGTCTGGATGATGTTCCGACCTATGTCCAAAACTATGCTGATGACGATGACCACTACAATGAGAAATATCGATACGATGAGCAACATGATGAATACTACGACGATACATCGAAAGTCTATCAATATCAGGAGAATCGAGGGAAATATTCCAACACGCAAAAACCATATCACAGCTCGTATCGCGACGACAAATACGATTACCGCGGTTACCGATACCAGGATTACCACGACAAACCGCGCTACGACGAATACGATGAAAGAGAAAGAGAAAGAGACGACGGGTATCGATATGATACGGATGCCGGGACCGGTACCGGTACGGGGAAATATTCGGAGAGGTACCGGCAAATTTATCCGGATAATTACAACAAGAATAAAATGCCTGCTCGGTACAATGCGTACGATAATCGGAGAGAGTTTAGCACGTCGACGGAGGAGTATTTGGATGCGGCTCCGTATGCGGATGTGAAGGGGGTTTACGAAGACGTGCCGGTGAGGAAGAAGTTGCCGAAAGTGGGGGTACCGAGACGGCAGCCGGCTAAGGTCGACGAGATTAAACCGCGCGTGGATGTTGTTGTCGAATCGTGGGATCGGGAATCGTTATTTTATTCGGCTGAAGAGGAGCAGCAGTGGGAGAGACCTCGGATTGAGGTTTGTTAATAGATGGCGCAGTGTGTCGGTGTGCTGGCTTGGCAAGGCGGTGAATTTGAATTTTGGAATGTAAAATAGATGTTAAAGGGTTTATGACATCACATTTTTTTTTATTGGTCCATTGGATCAAGCATCATTTAAAATCTTTTTTTTGAAAATCATTAAATTAAAACCAATGTTCGACCAATGTTGAAGCGAGCTGGCGACAATATAAAAAAGTGCGAGATAAAAGCGAGAGCAAATTTGCAGAATACCAACTGAGACGTCAAAACATCACCATGCGGCCAAAAATAAAAATTATTAGAGACACTGCGATTTCTCGCAAGAAAAATTACGAAATTAAAAAAAAAAAACGAAATATTTTTAATTTTTAATTTCGTAATTGAATTTCGTATAACAGGTTGCGATTTGTCACGAAACGTATTATATACGACATTTAATCGACAGCAGCAATTTCTAGCATAATCGAGCATCTTATCACAAATTAAGCCTAAGCATTGGGCTCGTGGTCCGTATAAGGTGTTTGACTGATTAAAAAACAAACCTGAGATAATTAAATCGTCACAAATTTGCCAAAATTGCAGCTGACGCCGAGGGAAAATGGCTGCGGAATTTGACGGATATTGTTGTTATTCCATTCAGGGCGTGTGCGCAAATCAAGTCGTATTTACGTATTATTATTTAATAATGTACGAAATCATATTACAATTTTGTATGATTTCGTATTTAAATTTTTTTGTTTGAAAAATCGCAAAGTGTATATTTAGGCCATTTTAAGGGATAGCGAAAATTATTCAGCTACAAATCATGTAATGTCGTAAACCCTTTAAGAGCAAGACTTAAGTTTTTAAATTTTTTAATTCTTCGATCCAACCAAACGCGTACGAAACAATTTTCTGATTTTATCATTATACGACAACGATAATAAGATTAATTATCATCGTTCCAGGTTGAACCTGTCAAAGAAACACGACGCCCGAGCCGCGGCGAGTTGGAGATCCCCGAAACAGCCAACATCAGACGCAGAAGCCAAGGCGAGCTGGCGGTTGAAGAAGTATCGACAGCCAGACGCCGCAGCCACGCCGAATTGGACGTCGAAGACGTGCCAGTACGCCGCTTGAGCCGATGCGACCTGGACGTGAAAGACGTCTTGGTGGTGCGAAGACCGAGCAGATCCGAGTTAGACGTGCAGGAAGTTGTAATTCGACGATCTAGTAGGGGAGATTTAGCGGAAATAGCTGCTGCATTGCCCGAGGTGATCACAACTGACGAGGAGATGCCGAAAAACGCAATAGCTACATTCAGGGAGGTGTTCGTCGAGAGTAAAAACGAGGATTTCAAGGACAGCTTTGAGACGTCGGATTATAAGGACAGTTTCGACACCGAGTACAAGGACAGTTTCGATACTGAATACAAAGACAGTTTCGATACCGAGTACAAGGACAGTTTCGAGACGGAGGAGATGGTCAGTAAAGACACAGAAGCGGACATTATTGCCGACACCGCTGTCGATATTAGTCAAGATATCGGCATCGGTGTTGTTGAGGATGCCGACGTTAAAGTTCCGGTTAAAGTAGACGCGGGACCACGTCCGACACCGCGCCAGCGGTGGATCAACGCGTATAATAAGATCTGTAGTCAACTTAATGTAAGTGCAACTATATTTCATTATTTCTTACGTTTTACGTGTGTTTGAAATTGGAAGTATTTCAAATTTTGTTGATATTGATGATTACTGTATATACTCGCGTATAGGTTCGAAAATTTGGGACGAAATCTTTGTTCATTTGTAGAGGTGTGGAGGGGGGGGGGGTTTATACATAAGACGCAAAAAATTATTTTTATTCGAAATTACTCGTAAATACTCGAAAATTTTGAAAAATACTCGAAATTTTGAAAAATACTCGAAAATTTTGAAAAATACTCGAAAATATTAAAAAATACTCGAAAATATTGAAAAATACTCGAAAATATTGAAAAACACTCGAAAATATTGAAAAATACTCGAAAATTTTGAAAAATACTCGAAAATTTTGAAAAATACTCGAAAATTTTGAAAAATACTCGAAAATTTTGAAAAATACTCGAAAATTTTGAAAAATACTCGAAAATATTGAAAAATACTCGAAAATTTTGAAAAATACTCGAAAATTTTGAAAAATACTCGAAAATTTTGAAAAATACTCGAAAATTTTGAAAAATACTCGAAAATATTAAAAAGTACTCGAAAATTTTGAAAAATACTCGAAAATATTGAAAAACACTCGAAAATATTGAAAAATACTCGAAAATATTGAAAAATACTCGAAAACTGTGAAAAATACTAGAAAATTTTGAAAAATACTAGAAAATTTTGAAAAATACTAGAAAATTTTGAAAAATACTAGAAAATTTTGAAAAATACTAGAAAATTTTGAAAAATACTCGAAAATTTTGAAAAACACTCGAAAATTTTGAAAAATACTCGAAATTTGTGGACTATATACGAGTGATAATTGATGTTTACGGGTCAAAAGATTTTGGACGATTTTGAAGTCTCAAAGTTAGGGGGGCTTATATGCGAGTATATACGGTAGTTGTTATGCCCTGGTTCAATGTATTGGGTTTGGGCTAAAGTAGGCAATACCGTATTTTGTCGATTAAGGGCCTCCCTCGAATTACGGCCGCACCTCCGGCGGCTTTAGTTTGCAATAAGCGTCGTTTTTAATACGTTTGCATAGCTTAACGCAACTTTTTAAGTTGTTTTTATGTTAAAAACAACTTAAAAAGTGGCAGAAAAACGATATAGACGCAGGGGGGAGGGGGGCGGTTGCAATTTGCAAAATACGCTATACAACATTTTATACCCTCAATTTGTGTTGTGTCGTGCCATTTTTGCCAACCGCATATTTTTAGCTCACGCAACTTCATATATGATATAAATAAATCATCTGCGCAACTATATTGAAAAATGCTAATGACAAATATTGACCAATCATTACAATATCTAACTTTTTCAAAAATAGTTTTACACTTATCATCCAACTTGACAACTTTATTGATGGTGAATGTCGTTTGAGTCACTTGACTGACATAAAACTCGAGAAAAACATCTTCTGATTTCAAACACACTTACTGTATAAATGTTATTGCGCGTTTTTGTGCATCAAAACTGACCAATAGGAGTGTTTTCAATTACTTTTCGTAATATCACATATAAAGACATCGATTGAACGGGATTTGGGGTTTAGTTGTTGAATGGCTATTAGTGGTGAAGATTGGCGAGGGCAGGATTAAGCTCGTGATTGATGGCTCCCACTTTTCTGACCTGTCCAAAAAAAAAATATTTTTTTTTTTTTTTTTTTTAACCTTAATATTTGTTTAGACATGGCGAGTTGTGAAAGACTGAAAGTTGAACTTTGTTTTATCTTTTACCGGTCTCCTGAGACGCTCGTATAGACATAAATCGAGACAAATTGACTTTGTTTATCTCGTTTTTTGGAAGAAAAATTACCTCGTCTTCCAAGAATCCAGGTTACGACTCAAACAAGATGATATACAGCCAAACTCATGCGATATATTCCCATTTCCATATTATTTGCTTTTAATTATCTCGTAAGACAAGGTGTATAGTTTTGTTTGGCGCACTGCCAACCGCCGAGACACAAGAAGTGGCCAATTCAATCCATTTCGAGTGCACTCGAAGCGTCATGTTCGCAACTTTTCCGCATGTTTATGATCTGTTATGATATCTGCAAATGCAATTGAAACATCCAATAACGCATTCATCAACGCGCATCCTCCAAAGTAAATAAAAAGCAAAACTCTGATAAAACATTAGACAGTTTTCGATTTCTCTAGAGGAGATTTATTTCATTGCGAGAATGGCAAAAAACAAGATATTCGACATTTTGCGAATTGCCATTTTTCGTACGAATAAAACAAACGTACTGTACTGTCTATTTCCCCGAACGGCTCGTAGCTACAATTTCTATTTCCAGTCCACTTTACCTAGTAAGGCGAGGTCAGCCCGCCGCAGGCGTTAGGCTAGGTCATGGGAAAGGTGAACTGGAATTTGAAATTCATTCGGGGAAATAGCCTTGGCGTAAAACAAACGCAAGCATTTCGATTAAGGTTTCTTTTTAACTATTGATAATATTGCACATGGACATTATTTGTTTAACTGTTGGATTGAAATATGGATGGGACCGAAAACAAAGCAAAACAACTTTTTTATTTTTTTTTTTTTATTTTAATTTATTTTCGTTTCACAGTTTGCAACCTTTTGTACGAAATCTTAATTACGAAATTTAAAAAAAAACGAAATGATTAAAAATATTTCGTTTATTTTTAATTTCGTAATTTTTTGTTGTAGAATATATGCATTATATGTGTAAATTGGCGATCAGACATGAGGATATGAAGAGAGACATCATCACAGCAAGGTAGTTCCGTATGAACTAGGTTTATTTTAAAAACGCTCTATTTTGAACAAAAACTACAGAAGTCCTGAAGGACCAATTATATTAATATACAGTAACTTATAGAATACAACAAATAATGGATATAAACAATAAATAGACAGTTTGCGATTTCTCGTACGAAACCAAAAACGAGATTTAAAAAAACGAAATTTTTAAAAAAAATACTCATTTTTTAAAATCTCGTTAATAAAATGTCGTATCGGTGTTTGCGGTTGGTCACGAAACACCTTACATACAACATTTAAATCGGCAGCACCAATTTTTAGGAAAACAAGACACTTTACACAAATTAAGTCTAAGTATTGGGCTTGTGGTTTGTGCAAGGTGTTTGACTGATTAAAAAACTAACCTGAGATAGTGTAATCCACACAACTTTGCCAAAATTACATAACACGACAATTGTTGTGATTGTAGGCAGTGCGCATGCGCAAGTGAAGTCGTATACACGACAATTTTGTGTCCGAGAGTGTTGAAATGAAAAATGAAATCACGAGATTTTTAATAAAATCTAAAAATCTCGTACGAGAAATCGCAAACTGTCTAATATAACAGGAACAAATACGAATTGGTTAAATATATACAACATTTTTCGTACGAAAAATCGCAACGTGTGTTAAAAATCCGTTCTTTTTGTTTTAATGGTTTGACGAAATTTTTGAAAATAATATTTTGTTTCTACGAGAAATCGCAAACTGTCTATTATTATTTATCCCACCAATCTGTTTATATAAACATACTCTGTGACCTGCAGCTTGATGTTTATTATTCTTTATGTGACTTTCGGTGAGGTAATTTCATAAACAAATCCGCAATAACGGCATTTTATAACGGCGTAACTCGGTCATCGATAACCCGAATCCGGTCACATGTAATCGCCTTCCTGTACCAACATTTCCTGTTTATAATTATTACTTTTTTTTATTATTAATTTTTTTTTTTTTTTTTTTTTTTTTTGGATTAACGTTTAGACGGGGAAGAATTTATTGAAGTTGAACCATGCTTTGTCAGTGTTGTGGGAAAAACAAAGTTTCCAATTGGTTAATCCATATAATTGGGCTGCGAGTCGCACGCAAACGCGAGAATGGGCCGAAACCGATCGAGAATTCGCAACTTGAGCGACAAATCTCGAGATCACTCGACGATTTGTATCGAGTTGTGAGAAAACGTGAGAAACGTGGCCGGCGATTGTCGTCGTTGACCGGGCACGTTTATCGTGGCCTCGTGCCGCAGGAATTGAGTGTTCCCGGCTGGAGGTCGGGCTTACATCTTGAAGAAGGCCAAGCGTCGCAGGTGGCTGAGTCTTTTCGCGAAGCGCCGTCTGATGACGTAGATGCAGCTGAGGTAATTGAGTTGAGATATATTTCA
The DNA here is from genome assembly GCA_000239455.1 of Strigamia maritima. NCBI lineage: Eukaryota > Metazoa > Arthropoda > Chilopoda > Geophilomorpha > Linotaeniidae > Strigamia > Strigamia maritima. The sequence continues at coordinate 94,100 of JH430146.1, forward strand.
GGATGTTTGACAATGTTTATCATCTTTAATACTCTGAAAATAAAAAAAATTAAAAAATAAAAAAATTAATCATTTTTTTATTTTTTGAGGGAAATGGTAAATTAGATTTTTGAAGAATTTTTATCTTTCCATCTATTTTTGTGCAGTTATAGGAAACAGTTATTTTCTTTTCTGTTTGTTAAGCTGCCCCTGAGGCTTTGCTGCGTTGCAACATGGAAATGAAATTATTTCGTGCAGCAAAAATAAGAAATTAATTTTTTTTTTTTTTTTTTTTTTTTTTTGACAAAAGTAAAATTGCAGACATAAAAAGATGATTTCACGACGGTTTGTTACGGTGTAATTTAAAGTTGTAAAACACAAGTAAAGTAACCCGGGGTGGGGACATTTTAAATAGCAGTCAGAAATAGAAAGAATTACAATTTAATGTTTAATGCGCATAAATTAAACACGTGATTAAAAGCGAAAAATACTTTTATCCATTTTAATGAATATTGCGAAAATTTTCACATTAATCAGTCAAAATTTTAAAAGGGTTTTGTTTTAGGTCGAAGTAAACTCACGTTTATTGCAGTTAATGCGTAAGAATTTTACAACCCTCTAGTGAATTGTGACTCCGCATGTTATTACTCATGATTAAATTAAACATTCATTACATAACTTGATATACATGAATAAAAAAAAAAAAATTTGAATATAAAATTTAAATTTAAAACGTAATTTAATTCAACTTTTAATTTAATTCAACACATTTAGTGTCGATTTAAGCGTATTAAACGTTAAAATGATTAAAAATTCAACCAGTTTTGAGATGAAAATTTGAAAAATTGCGAGAATAATTTTAAATTGCTCATATCCAAACAAATAATTTTTTTTTTATTTATTTATTTTTTGGGGGGGGGGGGGGGGGGTTTGGGGGAAAACAAAAAAGCATGGAGACACTACTTTGTGAGGTCGTTGCACCACCTGCACCAGCACCGTGTGCCCCATCAGCGCGTTTGTGCAACTCCAAGGTGAAGATCAATACAGAAAGCCGCCATTGATCCGCTTCTCACCGACTTTAGCATCCAGGCGAAGCGAATCGAACCCCCGAAGTTGGGCATCGCCGCTGTGTAGTGCGAAACCGAGCGCACTTTTTGTCGTGTAAAATGAAGATTTTCGAAATCGCGAATTGCAACCAAAATCGAAATTAATCGTTTGGTTTGCATTTATTTCGCGACACGGACTCGAGCGTCGATGCAACCCTTGCTCGTGGGTGTGGTTGCGTCTTCCAGGACGAGCAAAGCGATGCTCCACATATGGCGTCCGTGGCGATTGGACGTGTGAAGATTGGACGTGAATTTGCCGTCTAGAAAGGTGACTAGTGATTTTAGAGTCGCATGCAACACGTGATTGCGTGGCGTTGCTAATTTTTCGACCTTTAACAGGTCTTTGGGACGCGGTGCACGATTGGAATTTGAAGGGTGGTGCAACGCAGCTCGAGAATATCGGACGTTGGATTGACTTGTGACGACGAAATATACCTGAACCGATCGATGTGTTACTCCTGAGTGCGATCAAGTTATCACACCTGTGTTGATGGGTCCGTGAATGCAAGATTTGTCAGAATGAAGAGCTGCAGTAGAAGAAGTTATTGTTAAAAATTATTGTTTATTAATTAATTGCGAGTTATGGTTTTAATTTTTGTTAATTTGATTTTGCTCTTGCAAATTGGTGTTGTGTTTGTTGTGGTATAGTTTTGCGAAATTTGTTAGAATAATTGGGTGAAATCGAAGCTCTTGCGCGCTTGCGTCGGCGGAGGGCGCCACTCGGGTGCGGTGGATCGATTGGAGTTGTTGGCGTGTGGAAGTGTTTGGACCGACAGCAGCAGTCAGTGCGCGCGCGCGCTTGTAGAGCAGTCGCGATTTTTCGCCCGCCTGCCCCGAGGATATACTTCGCATGAAGAACGACGTGGACAACCAGTGGATGCAATTAGCCAAACTGCGTGCGGCGGGGGAGAGTTGGCGGTGATGTGTGGCTCCCCCGCCGCCACATTCGTGGTTTAGGTACGTGACGTGAGAACGAGATTGACGCTCTATCTCTTTTTGTGTTTTATCGGATAGCATTGACACGTCGATGCAATTCCCTGTGTGCCTTGTAGTGCCGTCTTGAAGTCATTTTCATCTTTTCACGTTTTTTTTTAACCTCCCTTTATCGAGGTCTTCCTTTTGAGAGTGTGACGTCATGAATCTGGATACGATGAAAACGTCGAGTCCGTCAAACACGTCCACCTACGCCACTAGTATTGACACCCTGTTACAGGATTATATGGAACGGTTGGCTACACGACTCAACATCCTCGACACCGAGTTGCGATATGCGTGGAGGGCACTGGACATGTTGTCTCAAGAGTACATTAAGATGTGGGAGCGACTGGAGAAGTTGGAGGTACTTTTGTACGAGCAGCAAGCTGTCATTGGTCAATTACTGGACATATGTGCTGTGGATGAGCCAAAATCGTCGGCATCTGTAGCGGCTAATGTATCGAACGAGGCAGCCAGTGTTACTGCCGCCGCACCTGTGTCTGCTAGACCAGCAGGTGTCACTCAGGAGGAAGTTCAAGAACCGTCCACTATCTTGTCGTCCAATGTGGATGCCCAACCGAGTGCAGATGGAGACCGGAAGCTACCCGATGAAGCATTTTATCGCAGTTTGAATAATGCGCACCGAGACAATTTATCGCAAATTTCGGGCTCTACAGATTTGGAATTGGATTTTCCTGATTGGGATTTGTCGGAGCAGGAGAGTCACAGTTTGGAGCAAGACATCAAAGACATTTGGGATAAAGGTTCCAGCCCCGGTGCATCTTCTGTCGATGTGTATACAGCCAAAGATTATCAGGAATACAAGGGTGAGCTCTCGTGCGTAAGTGACCACGATCTGGATGAATTGGATAAACTTTCAGGTAGTCTTCGGCAAGTGGGCAATGACAAGGGATCTTCACTAAGCACTTCAGGGATTTTGACCAACAAAGACAATGATGTCATAATTGATGTGGATAATTGGAGTTTTAGCATCCACTCATCCGATTCGGGTATGCTGTCTAGTAGTGGATGCAAACTGGGTTCGGACGAGGCAACCGACAGGGACTTGACGTCTTTGGGCAGTTACCGTTCGTTGTCACCCAAATCACCGTCACCAAATTTTTTGGGTCGCAAAGCAAGCTCACCAATACCAATAAAAAAGAGACACGATATTGTCAAAACTGTAGATGCGTCATCATATCGGTTGTCAAGTCCGACATTTCGTGCTATGTCACCAGTTCCGCCAAAGTCACCGACTGGCTTAAAAAGTATTTCACCAGCAAAATCTCCAACTCAAAAAATAAACTTGCCAGTTTCACCAACTTTGAGAGTTGTCTCGCCCACACTGAGACCTGCATCTCCATCACTGAGAGCTACATCTCCAATAATGAGAACTGTGTCTCCAAGTTTGGGGCAAACTAATCTGCTTTCTATGTCGACTTCATCTCCCAAGAGATCACCTGTGCCATCACCAACAAGACGCGCATTATCACCAATCATTAAAACACCATCTCCATCTAGACGCATTGCATCTCCTAGTTATAAATCACCAAGCCATAGGTCATCTCCCACTTATCCAATTGATACCGAATACAAGACTTGTTCTTCATTGCCCATGGAAATGGTACAATTAAAAACTGGTTCTCAAAGAAAATTGCAAAGCTATTACGTATCTGCAAATGAAGCAACAAGGCAAGTAACTCACACTAATTTACAAAATCGAGCAGCTGCACTTGCTCAAGAGGCAATGGTCTACCGGTCTTCAATGAGAGTACCATCAACCACCCACATTCACCAACCTACAGGACACCATCACGTGGCGAGTGAAAGAATTTATCCATACGGATATGCACCTTCAGCTCAAATGTTAGAAGCAAGAGGATATCCTGTGCATTTTCCAACACCCCAGTATGCCACTGCACCCACATACGAAGTAAGACAACCACCTGCACATTCTAATGCACCTATGTACGATATGAGACCAACACCTACACATGCATATGATGCGAGACCCACACCATCACACGCATATGATGTGAGACCCACACCATCGCACGCTTATGATTCAAGACCTGCACATGCACATGCGAATGCATCTATGTATGATGGGAGACAAACACCAACACATGCTAATGCGCCTATGTACGATGTAAGAACATCAGCTGCACATGCACCAGAGTTGTATCGTCACATTTCATCCCCAAAAAAATCTGCTTACAAAACATATTACACAGCATACGATGCTTCCACAGGAAGTTATATGTACTCTGGTTCACCTAAAGCTTCTCATAAAATGTCTTATCATTCGCCATCAAAAGTTCAGCATGAGTGGATTAGTAATTATGGCACAGTGTCACCATCAATGCAAGGAACTGGTCTGAGGCAAATTCCAAAACCACACGTACGTGGAGAGCTATATGTTCAAGCAAGGGGATCAGCACCCATACCAATTGCAGCGCATCGAAGACGTGAAGCAAATTTGAACATTGTGTCTGGCACACATTCAGCCCCACCTAACTTAATGATGACTAGTGTGCAAGGAGGGCATATTGATGCTGTGCATGGACCTATAGATGCTATGCAAGGTCCTTTAACAGGAAGTTTAATGTCAATGGAATCCATATTATTGGCTGCTAGTAACACGCCCAGTCAACAGCCATATACAACTTCTGAAACAAAGCAAATGTGGGATGTAATGTCTCATCAACATGGAAGGCATCCAATGGACCAATACCAAAAACCAAGAGATCAATACAGACCAATGCTTTCTGAAGAGACTCAAGAAAGCTTACAGTCGTATATGACAAGAAATATAGTTGTATCTGACTCATCTGGATATATTACAATTGCTGGTGGTACGCTTAAAGACAGTGAACAAATGCCACCGCTGACGGAAGAACATTCAAAAAAGAAAAAGGGACGCAGAGGAAGTTTAGTGTCTGCAGTGTCTCAATGGATACCTTCATTAGGAGACATGCGGCGTATTGGCAGTGCTTCTTCTTTGCATGGAAATGAACATCCTTTGTTTGGAAGCTTGCGTAGATCAAAATCTGCTCGTTCGGCAACAAAACTACCGCAGCAAGAACCTGCCAGTGGCCCACCATCGAGTGGTGGTTCTACAACCTCTCTACCATCAAAGAGCAAAAGGCGTGGAAGTTTGAAAGTATTAGCAAGCATGACCGGACTTTTGTCTAAAGTCAGAAGAAAAGGCAGTTCACAATCATTGCCAGACACTGAAGATTCTGCTGAAGAATGGCCACAAGTACGCACACGCAGAGGAAGTTTTCAGATGCGGTCACAACCTACTTTGTCATCGGAAGTGGATCTTTTAGACGAAGATGTAAGCGACATGTTTGCCACTATGCCAACTACTCAAACGAAAACAGATGCTGATGCATTGTCAGAAACAACTTCTATAAAAACAGCAACTAGCAGTGGAGGTGCTGTTACTGGCACTTCAGCAGCACTGTCGGGTTCAAGAGAGTTTGCAGTATCACGAGCCCTTGGAAAATATAGGCAACGACAGAGCTCATCTGGACCATCAGATGTTGAACAAGGAAGTGCTCAAGAAGATGACGATGTTGACAATCGCAGTAAAAAGAGAAATGGACAGGTAAAGCATGAAAAAAGTTGGGATGACATGCCGGACACCACATCATTATCCGATGTAGGAGAATGGACGAGCAGCATTAAATCGGAGGAGAGTGAAGATGCATTTACAGCCGTAAGTGAAGAAAAAATTTCACCTGTAGAAATAATAAAATCTGCAGATGCACAAAAGAAGAGAGACGTGCCAATACCCAAACCCAGACGCGAATTACCTGTGCCTAAAGAGAGAAAAGTAGTAGCTGCACAAGAAGAAGTAGATACCAGGAGATCTCAAGTACCATTCAAGCATCAACAAGAGATAAGGGGCTCTAGTGAAGATACACTGGATATTTTCGATGCCAGTGATGTCAATCATTTATTTCCGACAATCCAAGTAAAAGGTGATATTGATAGAAATGAGCCACGAGCCATGAAAGCAGCCGAACAAGTAAGCCCAAAGTCTGTATTAGCAAGTGGATCTCAGACCACAAGCAGCCAAGAAATTATGGGTGATTTTTTAGATGATGTGCTAACCAGTACCAAGTCAATGGACAGACCAGAGTTGGTGGATGATAATTTGACAGCTAATTATGTGTCCACAGAATCAGCCATTTTTTCTTGTTCAATCAATGACGAGCGACGCGACACCATCAACATATTAGAGACGGATCATCAAAAAATTGTAGACAGACCCGAATCAACAGAATCTGCATTTCATTCGGGTGGAGAAGCCTTCATTAGTCCTCGGCAAGATTCCATGGAATTAATAAGTCCTAGAAGCTCGTCAGCTTCATCCGGAGAGACTGGTGGACCGGACATCAGTGGCCCCGAAGACCTATCGAGCGAAGACGAGAGGACTGCAGACCTAAAGACGGCTAAGAAGGAAAGGCTACAAAAAATAAAGGAGCCGGTTGATTTACCTCTAGAGATTTCTCAAGAAAAATCCAAACACGTTCAGCATTTATTAGTAATGCAAGAAGAACAAAAACAACAATTGTCTCACAAACTGGATGTCGAATATTCTGCAAGTCCTCCCGCTTCTGCCTTAGGTCCTTCAGGCGAAGGAGCAACAGCACTATCACCATCTGAAGAACCTCCTACAGCATCACTACAAGGTGCTGGTTTATTGAGGGCCATTAAAAGTCAAGATGGTAGCCAAGATGGCGGTTCCAGTCGGTGGAAGCTGATCAAAGCTCTCAAGGATAAAAGCATGGAAGACAAAAAATATGCATCCGAAACAGTAAGCATTTCAAAATTTTATCTCAACTACGTTCCTTCTTTTATTTCGCGCCAGTTTTCGCACTGATTTTGCGGTTTCCTTAAAAAGAGCTTCGAACAATTCCCCCGATAGCTTGGCTATACTAAGCAAAATGGAAATACTTTACACGTTTTAATAGTTTTTAGTTACATTATGTTATTCTGACTCACTGCGAATTGGGGTGTGGGAAAAATGTAGTACGATTGAGATTATATTAGACAGTGTGCGATTTTTCATACAGATTTCATACGAGATTTATTTCATTACGAGAATGGCAAAAAATGAGATATTGTCCCTTTGTTTTAATGGTTTGACGAGATTTTTGAAAAATTTTGTTACACATTGTCGTTAATTTTTTGTCTCGTACGAGAAATCGCAAACTGTCTATTGGCTTGCTTTTTGTTATGTTAAGGCATCTGGCAGAGGTTGTAAACTATTGGTATGTTTTAAAGTGTCTCCGTTTTGGTTTGCGCGATAGCCATTTTAGATAAAAATAAGAAATTGTGGTTGTGATTTAGCCATTGTCATTCCTTATTTTTTTCAAAGTGAGTACTGACATTGGCTACCTGTTTGAAACATTTAGCTGATGATGTTAAGTACAAACTATATGAAGGCAATATTCTGAAAAACTGATGTTAGTTACATAAATTAAAGTAGAAATCATTTATAAACAAAAATATAGTCAACTGTTTGTTTTAGTTACCAGTAGTGAATTTTTTTTGTATATTATTGTTACTGTCATTGTTGTCAAATCTAATTTGTGTTGTTCGTGTGGCCTCCTCAGCACCAACTTCCGGTGTCGTGTTAATCAATGAGGCAGCCCTCGAGATGGCTGTTGTTATTTTGGGCACTCTAATGATTTTGAGAGCTGAGTATACGACATCATCAAATTGATTTATAAGATCGAATTTTAGGTTTTCAATATCTGGTTACATCTTCCTTCGTTTGTTCTTCCTTAAATAGTGATTATCTATTTTACCTGACACTCTTACTTCATTATTTTTCTCTCTGCAAATTGCTTCTTTTCTCATATATTGCAGAGCTTTAATTCTCACAGTTGTCCCATCTATTTTTTTAATGATGATATTAACTTTTTTTATTAAGTTATTTTTGCCAATTTGTAAAATTGCAATTGTTCTTCATTTTATTTATTTCTAAATCACTGGCAATGCAATTTATATTTGTTTTGTTCTATACAGATCATTTATAACCCATTCTATAACATTAAACATGGATAGCGGTGGGTAAATGACCATACTCGAACACTGGCAAAGCTAGTGAATTCGCTTCCAAATGAGCAACCATCAACTTTGCTTTTATTGCAAACTAAAATATTAAGTTGTTTGGCTTCTATTCTTACAGTCAAACACTTTAAAATAGCTGCATTTAAAAACTCGTGCAGTACGTGGTCGATGTCAATAAAAAAACCAAGTCATCTTGTGAACGACAACACCACTTAACATAAATTTAACATTAAAAACGTGTCTTAAAATCCTTTAACTACATGGACAGACTTAACACCAACTTAACACAGCGACTTTGCGAATGCAGCTAGTTTATCATGTACGCTAGAGTGGTTTGATTATCTTAATTGCCAGTATGTTAGGTTACTGGGAACGGAACAACGTAGCATTGCCAGTGCCATTAGATATCCCAGATGTATCCTTGGACGAATACAACATTACATTATTTCTAAAAACATTTGGTTGGCTTCATAATCACAGTGATGTTAAAAGTTTTGGTTTTTAATAACAAAATATTTATTGAATCAAAGTGTTATTTTTTTGTTCCCATATGAAATTATGTTAGTCCTACCTTGGTTGTACTGTATTTGTTTAGTTTGTTTCCACGGCTGTAGTCAATAATCAGTTTAAACAACGCGATATTGGCTTAAACGTAAACGTATAGCGCACATTGACAATGTTTGTCCGCATAGGGACAAAAACTGCCACATTGGCGCTGGGGTGCATTCCCGGACCCTAACACGCGGACTGGCTATTGAGTTGCCAGTCCAGTATTATTCGTCCAAGATGCATCGTAGTCCAGATTTACACATTTGACATTTTAAATAAGTAAATGCAGAACATTGCGGAATTTGTATACGGATGCTACTCATGATGACTAAATATAAAAATATAAATGACTCTAGGGTGCTGAAAATCATCTTAGTAAAAAATTATGCTTATTTAACTTTTTTTATTTGTGATTTAAAATTTTTTAAAATTTAGAAATCTGGAGAAATCTGGAAATTTTTCAATCTCGATGATAAAATATTGACTGTCGGTCCCCTCGCGTTCATTTTTTAAATTATTATTTTTTTTTTTTAATTTATTTGCTTAGCAAACATGTAACCGAATAAATAATTGAATGCGCCTAATGTAAATTCTCGGTAAGGAAGCCAGAATGCTCGAAATTGATTA
>JH430147.1:2464-26773 GCA_000239455.1 Strigamia maritima
TTTTTATTTTTTTTTGGTGTTAAATTAGTTGGATTTTTTTAATATACGAGTGAAATGCATGGTTGAATTTTAATTGTAAACAATTTTATTTTAAGTTTTTTTAAGTTGAGTTTAAATGTGGCAAATGTTGCACCGCACACATTTTAGTGCATGAATTTGAATTAATTAGTGTGGCTGCTTAGGATTTGCCTTTTTTGTTTCTATTTTTTGATTGATTTTGTTTATTTTGTAATTTTCATTTTCCTCCGGGGGGGGAGGACGAGGGTGTTTTTGTAAAATGCTGGATTAGTGAAAAACTGAGAGGAAAAAAAAAAATTGAAGTAAAATAGGATCAATGAAGAAACCTTCTTTGGCACTTTGCTGTAATGAGTGTTGAAAGCAAGACGCAAAGAGTGTTATGAATGATTCAAAACTGAAAATGCGATTCGAGTATATATATATATATATATATATGAATGAAACAGTTTTTCGTCTCTCTGTAATCTAATTACGTATTGTAAGAAACTGAGAAGAAACAATATTGAAATATTTTTTTTGTTGTTTTTTTTAGCATTTTATTGTTTTTCAAGTGTTGAAATGAGATTTTATACTTGAAAAAGAGCAATTTCCTTCCTAAAAGCCCCGAAAACCGATCGACCAAGTCCATTTGGTCCTGTAAAATGAGATTCCCTTTAGAACAGGGGTGACTGAACCATAATAACAATAATAATAATAACAATAAGCAATAGTAGCGAATGTTGATATAGTTTTCATCAGCACTCGTCATTTGCGCTAATGTTTGGCCAAGTTGGGACTAGTTATGGACATTAATTAAAGGGGGCCACAATCAGAGGGTGCTCAGGTATAGTGTCTGCTCAGTATGGCTCAGTGGGGAGTCATCTATTGATTGTCCGCGATGACTCGGATCCTCACTGACCACATGCTACCGAATCGATACTCTTTTCTTATTAAATCATAATCGCATCATTCGAGACATCCCTTTTTTTAGTTGTTTTTTTTGTTTTTGGCTCGCTGGGGGGTCCCTCGAGTGATGGATTTAGTGTCATTTCTAATGGGACGGTTTTTTGTTTTTGGGTTTTTTTTTGGTTTTGTTGTCGGCCATTTTGGAGGCAGATGTTGCCAATTGGCGGGAAAAATTTGAGAAATTTTTCGTTTCGGAATACAAAGTGCACACTTGTCGACTAAATGTGTCGTCTGATGGTGCGGATTGTACTGATAAATGACAGTTGCAGATGGCACGTGGAACAGAATGCGGCAAACTTTTCGCTTTTCGGTGATTAATGAGCTTTTGCTGCGATTTAACATGGCGCGCACTCACTCGCTCGCTCGCTCACTCACACCTGGTGTTGATGACAAATTTCGGGTTTTACAAAACAAGCGTCGAATAAATATAAATTTAAATTGTCTATGTGTGACTCACACGAGTAATGATTGGACGCAATTAATACGCTCTAAAAGTAAAGAGTGCACGATTGTCATCGATTATTCACGCCCATGCCAAAATGGCCGCTTGTTTGGTCCGCTTCGCTCGAATTGCCGTTGCGAAAAATGGCCCATGGGATGGGAAAAGTGCAGCCGAGGGCACATGACCCATAAAAGTGGTCTCGCACACACAAGAGGCCCGATGCTTTATAGGTTTTTCGTGGTCAATGGGTTGGTCAAGTGACTAAAGTCTGGTGAACAGTTGTTTGTTTGCTCGGAAGAAGTAATCAATTTTTTTTTCTTAAATTTTTAATGTTGACAGGTTAATTAGATTTTTTAATTTTAAGATCAAAAGTTGACAAGCGAGGCAGTTGTAATCAGATTAAAAGCTTCTTTTCTTTGTGTTGTAGAATTTTTGATTGGATTTTGAAGGATGAGAGTTTGGTGTAATTTTGTGGGTGTTTTGTATTCGTGCAAATAAATTGATTCGAGATTTTTATCCAAACGTGGGAGAAGACAAATTATTATTGTTGGGAAAAATTATTATAACTCGACTCGTAAATTATATTTAATTTTCTTAACTCTTTTTTATTTATTTTGTTTTTTGTTTTTCAAATGGAAAAAAAAAAAAAAAAAAAAAAAAAAGTTAGTGTGGAATTTATTTTCATTTATATTTTTATTTTTCTTTTTTTTTTCTTTTTTTTTTTAATTGTAGGGAGAATCATAGTGAAATTGAAAGGAGACGGAGGAACAAAATGACAGCCTACATAACTGAATTATCCGACATGGTGCCAACTTGCAGCGCTCTGGCTCGAAAACCAGACAAATTGACCATATTACGAATGGCAGTTGCACACATGAAATCGTTGCGAGGTAATATCAACAGTTAATTTTTTTTGTTTTGGACGGAATAGTGCGATTTATCTTGCCGGGGCAGACGCGTCGTTTACCGCGTGAATTTTCCCAAACACCGTCGGCCAAAAAAATAAAAAAATAAATTTTTCGTCTAAAATTAATGGAAAAATATTCTCATTAAATAATATTTATATTTACTAATAAATTAGCTGCACTTTCACATGATATTTTCATACTCTTTTTAAAATGTAATAAATTGAAATCCGAAATTCTCACGAGGGAAGTTGCTAGACCGTGAGTGGATTATTAATACGGTCCGCCATACTTTTTTTTTTTTCTAATTTAAAAATTATGAACGTCTAGTATTCATTTTTTTTTGTACCAAATGTTGAACCGGAAACGAACTTTGGATGTTTTTGTATTTCGGTAAATTTATCTCACTGGAGATTTGGATCCAGTAGCAAAGGGTGTTATTAAGTTGGTAGTTGAATTTGATGATTGCTTGTAACTGAGTCTGTTTTGTGTCTGCCAGACTTCCTCAGCCAACAAGTTCCCAACCAACAACTCATAATTATTGATGAACGTGCTCTACTGGTAAATTCACTAGACACCAATCGAATCTCATCATTATAATTTCCCCCTTTTTTTTTAATTTAAATTCAAAAATATTTCTTTTCTTTTTTTCTTTTTTTCTTTTTAAAAATCAAGGTTGGCAACATTCCCTTCATTTTTCCGGTTTCTCACACAAAAGATTCGAGGCTTTGAGCATATTCAAAGTCCTCCGTGATCGTAGCAACGTAAATTAGGCCTAACTACTAATACCAGTGTAGTTGTGAATTAACGTTAACGGTTATTGAACCGGAAATTCTATTCACAAGTCTACTGGATTTCGTTAAACTACGAAGGTTTTTCTGTCGTGAATTTGTCCCACGAATTGCAGTTTAACAAAAGTTTTACGAGTGCAGAGAGATAATTAATAGCGATAAGCGCTCGATTTAGAATTAGTCCCAGTGGGAATGATCACATAGTATTTCTCTCGTTAATTTGATGAAGGGGAGCAAAAACGAAAGAAAAAGAAAAAAAGAAAAAAAAAAACCTAGTTTTGTCAGCAGAAAAATTTATCTTTTATTATTATGACACTTTGAGAACGAAAAATAGCTCTTTTCTTTTTTCTTTTTTTTCTTTCGACGTTAAAGCCTCTAATTATTTACGCCAGGGCTTTTTAAGTGGGTTGTGCACCGGCACAGGATATTCTCTGTGTCTACTCCCTCTCTCTCATAGATAAACCCTCCCCCAGAATAAAAAAATCAATGCATATTCTTGTCATCCATCCCCTATAATTTTTATTTATTTTTTTGGTGGGGACTCCAGAAATCATTCGACAAAAGGTACCATACCACGGCTTTGAACTGCCACCTATTGGTCACCGCCCTCTTTTGAGTTGTAATTGTGTTGTTATGGCAACTGGATGATGGTGTCGACTTATTATGTAGTGCATTGATCATTTTATAATAAAAACTAAAAAGAATGAATAAAAAAGGGAATTTTTTTTGTCTAGGGACAGGTAACACCAGTGCAGACGGAACGTATAAACCGTCGTTTCTCACGGATCAGGAACTCAAACATCTTATATTGGAGGTGAATTGTGCTGTAAAATGTTTTTTATGGCTGTATTAAAACAATTTTATTTTTTGATTTAGGCCGCCGACGGATTTTTGTTCGTGGTCGCTTGTGATACTGGCCGGATCATATACGTGTCTGATTCGATCACACCTGTTCTCAATCATGCGCAGGTAATTTTGAATTAATTTAGTAATAAATTTGAGATTTTTTTTTAAATTTTTTTAAATTTTTTTAATTTTTTAATTTTTTAATTTTTTAATTTTTAATTTTTAATTTTTTTAGTCTGAATGGTTCGGATCGTGCGTTTACGATCATGTTCACCAGGAGGATTTGGAGAAGGTCAGAGAACAATTATCCACTCAAGAACCTCCAAATACCGGGAGAATTTTGGATCTGAAAAGTAAATTATGTGGTTAAATCGTGGCCAATTGAGTCAATAAAGGGGGGAAAATGTTAAATGTGCTTAAATGTTCTAGATTCGTGTGCAGAATGTTGACATTTTCTCTTTTTTTTTGTATCATATTTTCAGGCTATGTTTTTATGATTCCGTATTTTGAGTGAGAATCGATAAAAAAAAGACATTTTATTTATTTTTCTTTTTGGTCGCACACACAATTGCAATGTTTTCAATTTTTTATTGCTCCGAGTGAGCATTAAAATTGCACTTTGCCAAAATTGTCGGTGCAACGATAAAAAAGAATTAAAAAATCAATTCAAGTTGGAATTGGTTTCGCAAGTAAAGTGATGAACTTTTACTGTGTATGTGGTTCGTGTCACATTTGCACTTAAGGGAACTATTGGTCATCCTCATGTACCATGGTCGCGTTTGAGTCAAAGAAGAGCATTTTATTTTAATCGAGTGGATTTTATTTGCTGGCGCAGCTGTAAAATGATTATCTCGTCATAATTATGATGTAAAACGGGCCGTGCGCACGCACTTTGACGAGATATGCAGATATTCGTCAATCGGCTCGTGTTTACTCGTTAAAGAATGCGATTTATGAAGTTGATATGAATATTTGATGAGTTTGTTTATTTATTTGTTTATTTTCATGTGTTTGAACTTCAGCTGGGACTGTGAAGAAAGAAGGACATCAATGTAAGCATATGGGTAACAAAACACGATTCTAATCGATCGGATGTGATATTTTTAGTTAGTCGAATGGTTGAGCCGATTTATATTAAATAATACGTTTTCTTTTCTCGATTAGCTTCCATGCGTTTGTGTATGGGATCAAGGCGCGGCTTTATCTGCAGAATGAAAATTGGCAACGTTCAACCCGACAACATGACCAGTGGCCACTTGAATAGAATGCGGCAAAGGAACAGTTTGGGTCCATCGACCGATGGAAATAATTTTGCCGTTGTGCATTGCACCGGGTACATTAAGAATTGGCCTCCGTCCGGGGTACAGATCGAGAGAAGTGATTCGGACGAGGTTCACGGTGCCAGTCATTGTTGTTTAGTGGCCATCGGTCGGTTGCAAGTGACCAGCACGCCCAATACCTCCGATTTGGTCGGGTCGAACACATCGACGGAGTTCATCTCTCGGCATAGCGTCGATGGCAAATTCACTTTCGTTGATCAAAGGTGAAATTTAAATTTTTATTTATTATATATATCTTTATTTATTAAATATTCAATATTTTCCAGAGTGTCAAATTTACTCGGATATCAGCCGCAAGAGTTGCTCGGAAAATCGTGTTTTGATTTCATTCATCCGGAAGATCAAAGTCACATGAAGGATAACTTCGAGCAAGGTCGGTGGGAAGGGAACTGATTAATTGCAGACTTGAATTTGTTTTTTATTTATTTTTTTTTTTTTTTGTCCAGTTCTCAAGTTAAAGGGTCAAGTGATGTCTGTGATGTATCACTTCCGCGCCAAGAACCGTGAATGGGTCTGGTTACGGACGAGCGCATTTGCCTTTCTCAATCCGTACACTGACGACGTGGAATACATCGTTTGTACCAATACATCAGCAAAGTATAATATATAAAATTTAGAATTTAGAATTATTTTTTTTAAATTAAAATTAAAATGTTTATTTTTCATAGAAGTTTACAGCATCAACAAGGAACCACGACTAGTCCGGAACAAGCTTCGACCGATCCAAATTCAACGATGCATCAGTACGGACAAAGTCTAACCATGCAACAACCGAAACCCGAAGGACTAGATTACAGCATTCAAAGAGGAAATGCGACCGAGATGTATCCACACATGATTCGAAGTCACTTATCGAGTAATTTAGAAAGAAATTATAAAATATTTTCTTCAATTTTCTTCTTTTTTTTAAATTTATTTATTTATTTATTTATTTATTTATTTATTTATTTATTTATTTATTTATTTATTTTAAAAGCTTCGCAAACAAGAACGGCGTCATCTCAAAATGTTTTTGGATCGTACGATCCATCTCAGCCTTCCCTTAATTACAATACTTCGGGCAACGTTGGAACTTCGAACGTCGGACTCGGGTCTTTGTCACAGGCTTCTTCCGGTGGTGTTTTAACCCGTATCAACAATAAATCTTCTTCAAGTCCAACCTCCGCTCAGGCTTGGTCCCAAAGACACCTGTCACAGGTGAAATCGACCACTTTTAATTTTAATAGAAATTCAATTCTTAATTGAAAAATAATTTTTCTTTATTATAGGGAACGCCTGAAACCTATAATTATAGCCAGATAAGTCCAGCACGATCCCCCAGTGCACCTACTTATACCCAATTAGGATCGACGAATAGCGGTAGGCAGCAGTTGTCGCACGGTCAAAGCAGCGGTTATGCGCACTCTTCATCGGCCACAACATCGGGATCAGGTTTGTTGATTTGTTTGATTTTCGAGTTAAAATTGAAATTGAAGTTAATTTGTTTTGTGTGTTGAAGGAATGTGGGGTCAGTGGCAGGGAGCGAACCAACCTTCAGAAAGCAGCGCTTCATCGAGCAGCGGTCAGACGGGTGCTCCTCCCGGTCAACCGGGACAACAACAGGAGTTAACTGACATGTTGCAAATGCTGGACCAATCAGGCACAACATCATTCGAGGACTTGTCGATGTTTAATACTTTTTCCGAGTGACAGTATCGAGTCAACAACGCTTCCAATAACGTGGTTGGAGAAGAGAGTTGTTCCAATTTGATATTGATACGTGGGCGTGGGGTACTTACAACGGATTACGCAGCCTAAAACACTGTTCAAGTGACTTCCGAAAGAAAAAAGTGTTGTCGTACCCCGTCCTCGTTCCGCCAATTTTTCCTCTTAGTTATTAGCCAAACGTTTAGATTGTCAATTGCGTAGATATTTTATTGCCTAACTTCTTAAAATCGTACAACGATTTGTACAGTTGTATCTGCACCTTCAAAGGATAGACTTTTAAGAATTAGTACAATTAATCTGCGAAAGAGGTCGCTTCTTTTGTGTACATATCTTTGTAATCCCCGAATTTTGTCTTAGCACTTGAGTAAGATCAATTTTTTTGTTTCAATTTGCCGGTGAAGTTAATTCAGCTTGTGACATTTCATTTCATTTTTTCTTTATATATATATATATATATATATACATAATATGTATATATAAATATGTATATATATATATATATATAAAAAGACCGTTTTATTTTTTCATTTTTTTTAACAAACAAAAAATATTACATGTAAATTGGCATTGCTTTTGTGCCATAAAACTTGGAAAATAATTTTAAAGAAAGAGAAAAAAAAAATATACAGATAAAGATAAGACGTTTTTTTTCTTCAAGTTTCAGTTGATGCTCATTTTACCAGTGGAATTTTAATCCTCTGGATTGTAATACGAGAGGATGTTATTAAACTGTTCCATCTTTTGACTACTTTGTTTTTCTTTTTCAGATATTTGATTCCTTTTGTTTTTCACCGTTTCCTCCAGCTGGTTGATCCGCATTTGCATGTGGACCATAGTATCGCTTTCGCCACGAGGCGACTCGTTGTCGACCGCCGCCCGAATTCGCATCGGATGGAGTTTGCCCGTCGCAACATTTTTAAGCGTTTCTTCCATTTTTTTCTGGTACTCTTCCTCTTTGCTACGATACATCTCGTACTCCAGTCGCAGCTCCTCGTCTTTGGCTTTTTGACCCGCTTTATGCTCTTCGATTTGATTCTGCAACGATTCGCTCATTTAATAACATTTATTCATTCATTCAGTTGTGGATATTTACTAAAATGATTTCCTTGTACTTCTCGACAGCTTTTTTATGCCGCTCTTCATCGACATCGACCAATTTCTTATTAAATTCGATCATTTCCTGAAGAGATTCCACTTCCTTCTTGATTTCTAATTGCTGTATCTCGTTTTCACGAACTAAAACCAATTTGACGTTTGAGTTTTTACATTTTTTAAATTTTTTTTAAACATTTCTTTAGATAAATTTACTTTTTTGCTCCACTTGTAGTTTTCGACCCGTCATTGTCTCTTCCAAGATCTTTCTTCGTTTCTGCTCCTCCTTTTCTCTACCAGCATTATATTTTTCCCAAATCCGGTCGTTATCCTGTTGTATGAGTCGGTCACTTTCAATTTCCTTCGCGACTTTGTCCGCTTTCTCAGCCAGAACTTGTCTCAAATTGTCTTGCGCTTCCTTCAATCTCTGAATCTAATCAAGAAATTAGCGCAATGAATCCAACACGATTATACGATTATTCCATTACTTTAGCTAGCGTTTCGGAACTCTTGTTGCCCGACCCGAAGAAATTCGAGTAAAAATGATCAAATTCGTGTTCTCTGTTTTTCTCTTCGACTTTCTTCGATTCCGAACGCGCAATATTCGCCATCATCGTTTCCCTCAACTCGAGTTTCTTCTGGTGCCGCTCTTGCAGCTCCATCCGCTTCTCAATTTCAAACTGATGTCTTTGATCTGCCTGGAATATATATTGATATATTGATTTATTCATTTATTTAATTACTAAAATCAATATAAATTAAACATTTCTTATTTTCTTACAATAATTTTCGCCTCCTGTTTGTTCAACTCGGCCACTTGCTGCTGGTACATTTTTTTAGCGCACATTTGCTTATTCAACATCACCAAAGTGTCCATGTTCATCGCGTGCCGATCCAGAGCCTTCTGCTCTTCTTTATGCAGTTTATTCAGGTAATCGGCGTGCCACAGACAATTGTAATATTCTTCCTCGAGTTTTTTCATTTTCTTCATGCTCTCGTGCTCCCGAACTTGTTCCTTTCGGTCGGCCAGAATCGCCTCGGCCAACTGAGCCGATAATTTCGGTCTCAATTCTTCGCACTCGGACCTGGGGAAAAAATGTAATTAAAAGATGGAACGAGGCGAATTAAAACGTTTTTTTTTTACATGAATTTCATGTCCAGTTTCTCTTTGACGATTTCTCTACGTCGCTCGTCGTGCTCTTGTCGAAAGCAATGGATTTTTTCTAATAATTCGTTATAGTCGACCGATTTTGGTTTCGACGCCGCCTCCATTTCGTTTATTAATTCGTTCATCTCGACTTGCAGAAGCGTGTACAATCTAACATTTTAAAATCAGATAAAATGTAATAATATTTCGAAATATTATTATTACTATTTGTTTTCACTTGGATTTCCTCTCCTCCAAATGCTCCAGGTAATCGTTGGACAATCTGTCAAATTCTCTTCGCGCTTCGTAGCCCACGACTTTCTTTTGCAGCTGCTTCGCCCAATCTCTCTTGTAATTGTTTTCCATGTTTTCCTTGGCGATTTGTAAACGGTACACTTCATTTTCCGCATCTGCATCTGTTTCCGGACCAAAAATTCGTTGTCTAGATGTTGTTAACGGTTGGATAATGTCTCGTCGATCGTTCTGAATGTTAAGCACTGTTTTAGATGTTTTTCTTTTTTTATATTTACAATAAATTGCGTTTTTCAATGCGATAATTACTCACGTAAACAATTCCCAGGTTGAAAGCGGAGGGACCGGTTACGCTGCAGGACTTTTTACAGGATGGTGGATTCAACATGATGATGGAATTGACTTTGGACTTTGGGATTGTAATTAACTAAGTGATATTACTTAAAATTTAAAAATTAAACCGACGCTATGGAAACACGATGCTTGTTGCGTTGCCATGGCGACCACATAAAACGTAAACTAAAACAACTTTTTATTTGCACGAATATTATGTTTAAAAACTAGTTTTTACTAATGGAAATGAAATAAAATGCGAGTTAATTTATTATTTTCTATGTATAAATATAATTATAATTTTTTTTTTTTAAAATTAACATTGAAAGCATCATACCTGGTTTTAGTTAAGCCCGCATTCATTTGTTTTCGCGGGTTTTTGTCTCCTTGGTTGAAGACGGTAAAAATATGAACAAAAAATTAAATTTCACCAAGTTACGCTGGTATGGAAATGCTAAAAAGTCGGGTGAGGCAAGTACCAGTAAACAACCAACTCTTTCGAAATTTTTTACTGCGCAAAAGAAAGATGAAGACCCGTTTGATCGGATGAGAAACGAAACACAGAAAAGATCAGCTGAAAATTCGACATCATTCGAAGTCCCACAAAAGAAATTGAAAACGAATCCTATATCAGAAGAAACATACAAGAAACTCAACAATTACTCGATTGATAATGCTGACGAAAAAGAGAGCAAAATTCACCATACTCCATTTAATATCGAAGAAAACACCGAATTATTCGAAGAAATTCCAATAAATGGAAAGAAAAGTTATACACCGTTAGAAAAACAATTTTTAGAATTTAAAAAAGATAATCCCGATGTAATATTATTCATCGAATGTGGATACAAGTACCGATTTTTTGATAAAGATGCCGAAGTATTATTCTATTAGAGAATTGAAATCTGTTTTCTATTAATGAAATATCGAATTTCAGATTGCAGCGAAGGAGTTGAATTTTTATTGCCATTTGGATCACAATTTTCAAACGGCTAGTCTCCCGAAACATCGATTATTTGTTCACGTCAGAAGATTGGTGGCCAAAGGATACAAAGTTGGAGTCGTCAAACAAACCGAAACCGCTGCTTTGAAAGCAGCTGGTGACAGTCGTAGTTGTCTATTTTCCAGAGAGTTATCAGCAATTTACACCAAAGCTACAATGATTGGAGAAGATATCCTTTATTATTGCATTTCAATTGAATATTGATAGATGACGATTTTTTTTTTTCTTAATTTGTTTGACACATGTGGATTTGAATTGTGAACAGGAGTTGTTGGAGATTCAAGCAAAAGACGAAGGGAGTTACGTGATGTGTATTTCTGAATATCATTCTAAGGAAGTGGGATTTAATATTGGCATTGTTGTAAGTGAATGAGTTAAATGTGTTTTTATTAGTTTGTAATTTTTTATTGTGTTTTCAGGCTTGTCGGCCGACCACGGGTGATATTATATTCGATTATTTTGGTGATAATTCGACGAGAAGTCAATTGGAGAATCGAATTACTCATATACAACCATCCGAGATAATTGTTCGGATTACTGGATTGAGCAATGCAACTTCGCAGTTGTTGCAGGATTACGCATTGTTCGTTAGCAGTGCCAGGGCGAGGATTTTTAGTTTTATATCTAAAAATTTCTCAACCTGCTTTTTGTATCTGCGATTATAATTTTAATTTTATTATTATTATTATTTTAGAAATACGGCAGATCCAATTCGAATTGAAAAGCAACCCGATGATTTGTTCGATTATGTGACTGCCATTACAAAAGTGTCGAAATTTTTTGAAGAAGAGGAAAATATGAAAGGAGATTTGCAAACTGTTTTATCAATGCAAGCGCCCGTCATCAGCTGTTTTGCAGCTTTGATCAGTTACTTGAGAAAGTTTAATTTGGAGAAAATACTCGTATTAGCAACTCATTCGATTATGAAATATGACGAGAATGTGAATGTATTAAATTTAAATGCAACGACTGTTCGCAATTTGGAGATTTTTAATAATTTAACCGATGGAAAAACTAGCGCTACTTTATTCTCCCATTTGAATCGCACGAGAACTGCATTTGGTTCGAGGCTGCTGAGAAAATGGGTTTCTTACCCCTTGCAAAACATCAAGTAAAATTTAAATGTAATAATATTTATAAAAAAAATTTATATTTTATTTCTTTTTAGAGATATTGAAAACCGTCAAGATGCGATTAGTGAATTTGTCCAATCGAAGTCGCCTCTTTTCAACGCTTTGAAAGGAATGCTGCATAAATTACTGGATTTAGAAAAGCAGTTGGGGTGTGTTTTCCACGGAAGGGTAATTTATTAATTTTTTTTTTATTTTTAAATTGAGTAAATTAATATATTATATTTTATGGTTAATTTCAGTGCAGCACTAATACATTTTACATCATGCTCAAAACTTTTTCATCGATCGAAACTAATTTTTCTGCATTAAAAAGTCAAATCGATACGGAAATAGACAGCGAATATTTGAAGAATGTTTTACAAGATTTGATTTCTTCTTTCAGTGGAATAGCTGATGACTATTTGAGTAATCTGAATGAAAAGGCAGCCAAGTTGGGTCCATAATATATTTTTTTATATTTTTTAAATAATGAACCATTTATTTTTTTAGAGAGGGAGACAAAACTAAAATTTTTGTAGACGTTTCTTCGTTTTCTGAATTATGCGAGTGTCGGGATGAGATTAAAAGAATTATTCAAGCGCTTGCGGAAGAAAAGAAGTCAATTCGTAAAGTGCTGCGGTTACCTGCTATTGATTACTGCACTGTATCCGGTCTAGAGGTACTAAATAATTTTAAAAAATAGCATATTTTTAATTTTTCTTTTTTGTTAGTTTTTAATAGAATTGAAAAATGCTCAAACGAAATTCGCTCCGAAGGAATGGGTTCAAATATCTTCGTGAGTATTTATAAAATCTCAAATTCGGTTTTGTTTCTTATTTACTGTATTTTTTAATTTTAGAACAAAGCAAGTTCAGAGATTCAGGTCTCCAGAATCGCAAAAACTAGTTCAAGAATTAAATCGTGCCAGAGAAAAAATGCACATAGCGTGTAATAACGCTTGGACTTCTTACATAAAGTATTTAAAAACGTGGATATTTTTATAAAAAACGACTTATATAACTTTTCCAGTGATTTCAACAAACATTTCTACCAATTTTCCCGCGTTGTGAAGAATTTGGCAATTCTTGACTGCCTAATGAGCTTGGCGGAAGTTGCGAAACAAACCGATTATTGCAGACCGCTTCTTGTCGAGCATAACAACGTACTGCACATCGAAGACGGCCGACATCCAGTTGTATCACTTTGTTTACCCACTGGAACTCAGTACATTGCGAACGAAACATTATTAGACGTAACTCGACGTTTTAGAGTATTGAACGTTTATCTAAAAATGAAAATGTTTTATTTAACCAGGAAGAAAAACGTTGCATGATAATCACCGGGCCCAACATGGGCGGAAAATCATGTTACATCCGCCAAGTTTCGCTTATTGTTATTATGGCGCACATTGGTTCATACGTTCCCGCTAAAGCTGCGGTCATGAGTGTGGTTGATGGCGTTTATACACGGTAAAGCATTTTTTTAACGTTAAACACTTTGATGAAATTTATTTTTTCTCGCTGTTTCAGGATGGGAGCGAGTGACGAAATGTTTAAGAACAGGAGTACGTTTTTATCGGAGTTGCAGGAAGTTTCTGAAGCAATGAAAGACGCAACTTCGAAATCGCTCGTCATTTTGGACGAATTGGGGCGAGGAACGAGTACTCACGATGGAACCGCTATCGCTTACGCATCTTTCGATTACTTTCTAAACGAAGTGAAATGTTTTACACTTTTTGTAACTCATTACATTGTTTTAGCTGAATTTGAAGAATTGTATCCGAAGAATGTTGCAAATTTCCATATGGGATTTCTTAGTGAAAATTCAGGTATTATTTATTGTTGAAGATAAATTTTTTTTTAATTCCATAATTTAAATTTATTTTCCAGATGATTCGAATTTAACGCGGGAGTCCGTTACTTTTCTATATAAGCTCACTAGAAACGTCGCGACGGGAAGCTTTGGTTTAAATGTCGCGCAATTAGCTGGAATTCCTTCGATAGTTGTGAAAAATGCCTCTAGTCGGTCGAGGGAAGTTCTAGAGGAGTTCGAAAAGAAAAAGTCAGTTTTTTTGTTTTTTTCTAAATTTTTTTTATGACCAGCAAATAAAATTACAAATTTTTTTTTTTTTATTATTATTATTTTATAGAAATATACAACGCCTTTTCAGGCAGTTATGGAAGAAAAATAATGTACAGGAAAATTGTAAAAATATTGTTATATAATTTGTAAATCATGATGAACCATAAATAATTTCCTTTTTAATGATCGGTTAATTTTTCATTTTCACAACCATTACTGTGGTAAATTACATTCTCGTTTTCCACTTCGTACAACCCCATGAGCACTCCTTTAACCACGATGTCAGGCATGTCGTCCGAATTGAGCGGTGCCGAGAAATACTCGGGTTTGAAGATGACGACGTGTTGATGCGAAATGGGCTCGGCGCGCCAATCCACTTCGTACGTAACGCTAAAACAGAAATAAAAATGTTTAATCTCAGTTTTAGATCGACAAATTCCATCACTAACTTGGAAACACTAGGTAACGGTATTCCTAAAAATAATAAAAGGGGTGTTGGGGTTGGCGATAATTGTAAAAGAGCTTGAAAGTAATTTTCCAATCCTTTTCTTCTGATTTCCAGGTCCCTCGTGTCCAATTTTGTAAGCTGCTTTGGTGGAAACTTGGGGGTGTTTAAAAGATGCTTTTTTAACTACAAAAAAAAAATTCGGCAGATTTAATGAATGGGTTTGACATGTAATTACCGTTGCTACCTTTTTGTGTAGTTGTAGAAAAGCACGATAACGTTCGTCAAACTTGTGTAATTTGCCCGACACGTAAACATCGATTTCGTAAACCTGAAAATGGAGTTTTAAATTTATTATCAAAATATACAAGATAAATATAAATATTAATGACATACGGTATGTGCCTTCTTGTTGGGCTCATCCACAGTTCGGTATCGCGGAATAAACACTTTAATCATCGTAAAGAGATGTTAATTTTGGGGTGTGATGTATTTTACAAGAAGGCGACATCTCGTGGTGGAAGTTTGAACGTTGCTCCACCATTGCATTACGATAGTCTTATCAGAATCTTATTCCAAAAATATTTAAGGTTTGTTACTGAAATATGACAGAAATGCAAAAGCTTATACAGTCAAATGACCAAGAACAACATCTCAAACCGATAACAAATACGGAACAAACGTGAGAGCGTCAATCAAAACATAAAAATTAGCATATATCATTAACCTCACATTGGAATTGAATTTTGTGCTTCACAGAACCGGGTCCACCAGCCCCAGAAAAAATCCAGAAATGCATTACAACTGGGTGGACGTCTCTAAAGATTTTTTTGCAGCCACAGCTGGTAAATGATTGAAAATGTGATTACGAATTCATTAATATATCGTCGTTTTTCTATTTATTTAGAACTGAAACTGGGAGAACTTTTCCACGATGAGATGTATTGACAATTGAGAAGTTGAATTTTTCTATTATTAATTGATTATTTTCAGGTTTGGTCTATTCGAAGCGATGTCGGCAATCGAAATGATGGATCCCAAAATGGATGCGGGGATGATGTGCAATCGTGGCAGTAAAAAAGCACTCACTTTTGACCAATCTGTCAAAGTAAAGGAAACTCAAAGATAATCAATTAAAAATATAGAAAACAATAGTTAGTAATTAATTTATATTTACAGAGTGGCCGATTAAAACTAAAAGATTTTACAATGGCGGAACAAATCGGCGTCATCGACGCGACTCTGGCCTGTTTGGTTAATTTGTTTCGATTCACTTATAATACGATGTTAATTATAATTTTTTGATTTATGCAGGTCACGTGGTTGGAAGGTCATTCATTAGCCCAAACGGTTTTTACGAATCTCTACCTGCACCATCCGAATTTAATCGAAGATAATTGCATCAAAGCGTTCAGCACGTGTGTTTTGAAGTTGGTGGACATAATCCGAGAGTATATAAGTCGTGCGGGGGTCTTTGAAGAGGAGGATTTTCAACCGATTATCTACGGATACGAATTAGCCAATGATGTATCCGATATGAAGGTGACCGTGATGATGAGAGATGCAGAAGACGAATTGCAGAGAAAAGTGAAGGTATTATTATTATTATTATTTTTTTTTTTTTTTAAAAAAGTTGAATTAATTTTGTGTCACTTTTTTTTTTTTTAGAATACGAGGAGTAAACAAGGTGAGCAATGGGATTTGGAAGCTCAGAATCAAGTAATGTTTGTTGACGAGTTTGAAATAATTGATTTACGTTTGTTTTTTGCTTTTTAGCATCGACACGCGTTAGCGCTTTTTTCTCGAATGAAATTTTGTCGTTTGTTTTATCAGGCGTTGCTGGCATTTGGCAAAAAAGTATGCGAATCATTTAAAATGTTTTTAATTAGTTATTTTAATTTGTTTTTTTTTTTTTTTAATGGACAGACATCGGCCATTGACGAAATCCAAAAGTTCCTTTTGCATTGCGGGGAATTAATACCGACTCTCGACTCCACCACTGACTTAGGAATTCAGCCAGAAGCGAAAGAGGAAAACGGAAATAAGGGTGAAATGATCATTCTTGTCGTGTAAAAAAGTTATAGAATTTGATTTTTTTTTTCTTCAGCTGATTACCCTACAATTATGGGCTTCGAACCTCTTGTAAATCAAAGACTCTTACCTCCGACTTTCCCAAGGTATACGAAGATTAAAAGTAGAGAGGAAGCAGTGGATTATTTCGAAGGTTTAATCAATCGGTTACGTTTAATTTGCAATGTAGTCAACTACGGTACATTTCACGCAGCTTTGGTACAATTAAATTTTTTAAAAAAAGAAGTTATATATTTGATAAAAATATTTAATTTTTACGTTTTTCTTTTTGCAGGATTTTTTTGGAGAGTTTAGTAAGTTATCCCCTTGTGTATTATCTAGATCTCTCTTACAAGTAAAACAATTCAAACTGTCACTGTATAAACCAATGTTGATTAATTTTTATTTTGTTTTTTTTTTAAAAAAAATTAGCTTTTATATCTACCAAACACCGAGGTCAACTATTTGTTGGTTTCATTAACGATCAAAACGTTCGGAACTGAATTAATGACGGATGTTTTACGAGACGGAGCGCGAGCATTTATATCACCTCCCGTGTTTGTACAAAAGTAAGATATGTAAATAACAAAAATTGAATTTTCCGCTAATAATTTAAATTTACAAGCAGATCTCGTCTCATGTTGAATGCCCAAGCGAAAGAATACGTCGATACGTTTTTGAATCGATGTGTTCGTCCATTTTGTTTCCTAATCAAGATATCGGGGCACAATCGAGCGAGACAACGCGACAAACTTTCTCACATTTTGGAGGATTTAGCCAATCTTCAAGACGAGGTAAATCGATTTGAAAAGAAATTAATTTTATTTTTTTAATTTTTACATTTAGGCCGACAAAGTTGACGCTTTTCTCCACAATTTATCACTGAAATGCGAATATCCGCGCCAGCATTTGGCGTGTTTCGGCACCTGGATATTATATCACACGTTGAGAGTCATGATTCACTATGTTCTAACTGGGTTTGAACTAGAATTGTACAGTACGCATGAATATCATTACGTCTTTTGGTAATTTTATCAATTTTTTATTAGAATTTGAATTTAATCATTTATAATTTTTTTAAAAATATTTTTATTTTTTAAGGTATCTTTTTGAGTTTTTATACGGATGGATGGTGTCCGCATTGTCGAGAGCTGATAGTTTTCTATTGGAACAAGAAACGTATATCGAACAACAAAAAGGTCGCAGCGCCAAGAAGAAAAATAAAAAGAAGAAATTGCGGCCGCACGGAAGGGAAATTACGTTGTATCAAGCATATCAGAATCTTTGCGGCGGCTATTATAAGGCTTTGATTGGATTTTCGTTGAGTGAAAAACTGAACAAGGGAGAGTTCGTTTTCGATTGCGAACAGGTGCGCTACGAGCACCGGTTCGCACCGTTCGGTAGTGTCATGACTCCACCGCCAGTTCAATACAAGCAGTTTCGCGAAATGACGGATTTGAGCCGTTACGAAATCAGACCGAGTGCCGAAGAGATGTATTTGACTTCGTATAAGTATTTCCATCAAGCCAAATGTTTGTTTGAAAACGTTATACCGACAAATGAAGAAGTAATTTGAGTAATTTGAGTAATTGACTTAATTTGATAATTTAAACACGTAAATAATTAATTTTTTTGAATTTTGAATTTTTTTAAAATGTTTTTAGGTCGGTACGTTGGTGAAAGTTGCAAAAACTAATTTCGTAGTCATGAAATTGCTGTCTGGTGGACATAAAAAGGATTCAAAAGTATTAATATTTTATTTTCAATTTTTATTTATTTATTTTTTGTTTTTTTTTTTGTTTTAGGATCCACCTGATTTCGATTTCAGTCTACACAGAAACTTCCCAGTTATAAAAATTACATGAAAAAATTAATGTAATCGATTGTATTGAATTTTTCGGATATTAAAAAAAAAAAAAGGACATCAGACAAGGACGACTCGTGGTTCTCTTACATCGTACGACAAAAAATGTAAAAAACGTGTATGATTTCCAATATCAAAACATCCAAGTTCGTAGTGAGCGACCTCGACATGACTGAGTCGCGCTTCTAACGCGACACAACCGTGCAATTTACGCAGCGTCACATCCATGTCGTGGAATTTAATGCAAATTGATGCAAATTCTTTCAAATACGGCACGCCGAAACAAATCGGAGGTGGACTTCGTGCTGAAATTTAGTCAAATTACGTCGGGCGAAATAACTACTTATTGCGATATTTTCAACGTACCAGATACCGTTTCATTATACACCGTTTTATTGCCGATTGTAACAGTGAAGGAAAGCCCAACGTCGTCAGGCAGGTACGTTAAATTAACACAAACTAAAAAGGAAATGAAAAATGAAATATCAATATCAACAATCAACCTTTAAAGTACATAATCTACGGCACCTGTGCTATTTAAACCAATTTTCTCCACTTCTAAATGACTGCAACAACCGCAATCGTAATCCACACATTGACAGTGCTCATTATTGTCGATTTCATTCGCTGTAACGACATATCATATCATAAAACTTGTAATTAACGATAACATTTGCCTGACAAATTTGCTTGCCCTCAATTGTGTTTATGTGTCTCCCTCGAGCGCAGCCGCAGACAAAAGCGATGAAAACGAGAGAGGGAAAAAGTATTTTCATTGCGGACATGTTGAAATGAGTGATATGATTACGGATCAATCCATAAACACGTCGTAGCAGCTATTTAGCTGATTCACATTTATGTGAGATTGAGACGATATCAAGGGTGAGTTTGCGGAAACCCGCTTTGCTTTAATTAGAAATGGGAATGCGCATGTGCATTGAACTTGGCGCGATATTCAAATGTTTTATTCGGAGTAATTAAATCTTAATTAAGGTTTTCAGGTACAGTATCGTCGGGCGGGAGAGTTGGAGTTGCAACAGTATTTACATCCATATCGACGGAATAACAACCGAATTCGTAACGACATACTTCCTTCAACAAAAGTAAAGCCGTAAACGCCATGCATCCTTGAAACTTCTTGAAAGTGCCGTGCGGCCAATCCAAGTGGTGGAATTCGATGCAAACTGTAGCTGTTATTTTAATAATGGGATCGCCGGCACAAATCGGAGGTGGATTTTTCACTATAAAAATAAAAATAAAAATAATGTAAGTATTCTGAATTGAATTTTCGCAATTAGAAATTCACCAGAAACTCTTTTCGTGAGAACTACTTTTGATCCAATTAGCATTTGAACTCGAACTCCAACCTCCTCGTTTAAATAAGTTATATTGAAACAAACTTCAATGTTAAAAAATGACAAAAAAAAAATTTAATTTTTTATTATTTTTATTATTTTTAATTTTTTTTATTACTAACCTCTATGATTCAATTCAATTTCCTTCGATAAAAGGTGATTACAACAAAAACAATTGAGGACATAACACTTGCAACGGTTAGGAGTGACCACTGGAATCACTTGTTCAGTTGTTGGTTTATCTTCATCTTCTACTATAATCACAATTTTATGATAATATTAAAATATTCTCAATTTTAAAATTATTTACCATCGTCGTCATTGTACTCATTATCGTTTTTCAATGCGTCTACCAAGTAACAAATGTACAATACAACAATAACCGTGATTACATAGTAGAAAAGAACATTTCCATTTCTACATAAAATATAAGAAAATTTAATGATATCTAGAAAGAAAATTTCGATTATTTACTACAGTTTGTACACTAAACCGTATCATAATGGCGAATAAACGTCGACATATTGGCGATCGATTCGCTTTATTTGTCTGTTGAAACATATTCATTTCAATGGAATTAATTCCGCTCAATAACGCTGATGCATTGTATTCTCCAAGTTTTTTAATTTTTATTTCTATTCATATTGTTGCCGTACATTATTATTTACAATTTTTTTATTCCTTTTGTACCGATATTGTAACAACCCAAGTCGTACGTCTTGAGAATTCGCGTAGCGAGTCGCGGTTGAGCTAGCGTGCATACTTCGAGATTTCCTTCTTCGTATTTGAAATCTTGAAAGCGAATATTGATGTCTCCGAGCAGATTCAATCCCGGTACGGACAGTTTGATACAAATCGGAGGCAATAGAGATAATGCTAAAACAATTACCGTATTAAAAAAAAAATTAGATAAGATTTATTAATTGAAAAATGCGGGAAATACCATTTAGTGATTTTTTGTAAAATTCCTTATCGTTTAATCTGACAACTACGGTGATTTCTACTTTCTCGACGTTCAAATTCATATTGATGCATACTGATTTAAATTAAAAGCGAAATTTTAAAATAAAAAAAGTCAAATAATATGTAATGTTCGCACATGTTTTGTTTAGTCGAATCTTGGTAGCTGTAACTTGAGTGCAACAAGTGCAATCAGTACGGACCACACAAGAACAGACTGGCAAAAGTTTAGAATCGAAGAAGCTTTTAGCATTAGGCGAAGCATTAGGACTTGGTTCTGGAATTTGTGCAGCAAAAAATAAAAATTTTATTTCTACTTAAATTGAAATATTTTAAATCAAGTTAATACGATAACATATCTGGTACATCCGTGGGCATCCATTCTGTAACCTCGTAATAAGATCCTTCTGCAATATCCACTTTGAGGAAAAAGAAAGAAAATGAAAAGGAAATCAAGAAAAACATTTCTGGTTTTTTTTTTTTTTACTTTGAAAAAAAGTAATTCAATGAAGTGGTTTAGTTGATTATAGGACGTAAGTTAATCCCAACAATTTATTAATGAAATCTAACACTCGTTGGAGTTTTTATTCACGGTCATGGGTAATAAAATACTGTATAAAGAGGAATTTGCAATGGCATGACTGAATCAAAAAACTATTTCAGAAACTAGATATTTTTTCAAGCATGGAACAAAGTCTTTATTTATTTTCCCAGTTATCAGAACGAATTAAACTGAATGGAATTTAAATGATTTTTTTATACGCATGATACATTTAAAAGGGCGAACACTCGCACCAATCACATCGCGCATCCCTTTACATATTCATAAACGAGGCATTCTAACGAGGCATCCGATTGGCCGACGTTTATCACGGACATTGCTATCAGTGCTGGCGCAGGATGCACATTAAGATCTATTTTATATCATCCATTAGAGATGCCAGGCGGTGTGTTCAAGATGGCGGACAGCGACTCGGATCGGAGTCCTCCAACGGAAAACAATTCGATTCAGCTAGGTCCACGAGTGGTAACAATTTACAAAAGTGAAACGGGATTCGGATTCAACGTACGCGGACAAGTGAGCGAAGGCGGACAATTGAGGAGCATTAATGGCGAACTTTATGCCCCGTTACAACATGTCAGTGCCGTCCTCGACGGCGGTGCAGCCGAGAGAGCCGGAATTCGCAAAGGAGATCGCATTCTCGAAGTGTAAGTAGAAAATTGGCTCGAAATGAACGTGTGGAGGCGAGTGGAATTGAGTTTCGATGAATATTCAACGAGGGGAATGATTTTCGTCAATTTTATCTGGTCATGTGACCGATATTAGATTACTGTTAGTTGACATGATTTTTGCATTCCTTCCTTTTAGAAATACAATCAATGTTGAAGGAGCTACTCATAAACAAGTGGTGGATTTAATTAAATCGGGCGGAGATGTGCTCACACTTACTGTCATATCAGTCACATCGAAGGTAACAAAGTCGTTTTCTATTTTTTTAATTTTTTAAAATTATTTTTATTAATTTTTTTGATTAGGAAGCTGAGAGATTAGAACCTGCGGATGAATCAACTGGATATTCGTGTATTGATTATACTGAAAAACGTTCATTGCCAATTTCTATTCCTGATTACAACTTCGCTGACAGAAATGGAGAGAAATTTGTGGTAAAATTATCATTTTTAATTTTTAATTTTTAATTTTTAATTTTTTATTTGTTTCTGTTGCAGATATTTAATATATACATGGCTGGCAGACATTTGTGTTCGAGAAGATACAGAGAATTTTCAAATCTGAACAATAATTTGAAACGGGAATTTGTCGATTTTAATTTTCCTAAATTACCCGGGAAATGGCCTTTCGCCTTATCCGAGCAGCAACTAGACTCAAGACGTCGAGGACTGGAACAGTACCTAGAGAAAGGTCGAAATCCTTTAAATATTCGACGCGAATATGTCGATAATTGGTGTTTATTGATGTTTTAGTGTGCGCTACTCGGGTCATTGCGGAGAGCGACATCATGCAAGCGTTTTTGACAGATTCCGATGAAGATGAAGTAAAATTTGATTAAAAAATTGTAATATTTTAATTTTTAATTAATTTTATTGATTCTTTTACAGGGCAGTTCGGCCGAAGTAGATTTGAAAGTCCTCTTGCCAGACAGAAGTGTAATAGTAGTTACAATTAGAAAAAATTCAATTACCGATGAAGTTTTTAAAGTATATTAAATAATTATCTACAATGTTTATAACTAATGTTGTAAATCGTTTAAATTGCAGATAGTAATTGATAAAATTGGCATGGCAACGGATATAGCGAAATATTTTACACTTTTTGAAATTGTCGAATATAATTTTGGTAAATTTGGAAAATTATTATATATTTCTTTTTTTTAAAAAAAAAAATTTTTTTAGAGCGAAAAATACAACCGAATGAATTTCCACACAATTTATACATTCAAAACTACAGCACAGCGACGTCGACGTGCATAACGTTGCGGAAATGGCTTTTCACCCTCCACAAAGAACTCGAGCTCAGTCACGACGATCTAGCTATGACTTACATCTTTTGGCAAGCGGTCGATGATGTAAACCGAGTCCAAATTAAAGCAAATGATAAATTGTACGAATTAAAAGCGCTGCAAGACTCTTCGCGCAAACACGAGGTTCTTAATCACTCAAAGAAGGAGTTTATATATTTTATTTATTTATTTATTTATTTATTTATTTATTTTTAGTACTTGAAACTCGTGCGCACACTCGAAGGTTACAACGAAATCTCATTCCCGCATTGCATGTGCGATTCGCGCAAAGAAGGTCACGTGGTGGCCACATTTGGAGTGAAAACATTCAAATTGCAAGCGTGCAAAGATGATGGCACTTATGAAGTAAAAATTTAAGAAATTTATTGATTTATTCACTTATTTTTTTTTTTTTTTGTTTTTTTTAGTCTCAAGTTATCGAGTTTGATTGGGAATCGATTAAAAATTGGGATGTGGACGATGAAGGAATGGCTTTCAGCTTCCAATACGTGCGACCCGAAAGGAGGCCGCGATGGGTTAAAATATTCTCGCCTTATGTCAGTAGTTAAACGAGTTATTTATTGTTAAATTGAGTTAATTAATGATTTATTCTTTTATTTTAGTATATTTTCATGTTTGATTGTTTCGAGCGAATTCACCAAGAAAAGAAATGGAAATTAAGCTAAAAGGTTGTTGACATTTTTATTTCTTTGTTTTATTGCTTTAATTTCATTGGGTTTTTTTTTTTTTTTTTTGACGACAGGTTGTAGTTAGTTACAAATGAAGAGTCGTTGAGCCGCGAATGAACATTTGCAATTTTTTTCCAGTTTTCTGGGTCAACAAAAATTGAATTAAAGTTACCTTTTGATACACGGGTGCCATTGACTGAAATATTCCAATGTTTATTAGGTTTTTTTCCTCGGTTTTAATTTTTTCTTGAAAATAATGCAACTTTGATTTTTTTTTTAATGGTTAGGAAAAATACTATGTTATTGATTTATAATATTCTACTGCTCAATTGTCCCAAGTTTTTTGTAAATTTTTTTTTTTTTTTTTTTTTAAAAAAAAAAAAAAAAAACAA
>JH430149.1:2414-28456 GCA_000239455.1 Strigamia maritima
TTTTAAATTTTTGAATATTTTTTTGGGAGATTTTTTCATTTTTTTATTTTTTTCATTTTTTATGGTAATTTTGAAACTTTTCATTTTTTTTTAAATTGGTAATTTTAAATTTTTTTTCATTTTTTTTTTTATGGTAATTTTGAATTTTTCATTTTTTATGGTAATTTTGGATTCTTTCATTTTTTAATAGTAATTTATGTTAATTTTAAATTTTTCCATATTTTTCTGACAAATTTCACATTTTTTTCCTAAATTAAGACCAAAAACAAAGCATTAATTCATCGAATCCGCTGATTCAAACCACAAAACGTCAAATTGACGTCACATTAATCCCGCGGCGAATTCAGGAAAAATTTAAATTTTTTTCTTTCAGGTTCTTAATAAAGTGATTTAGTCATCAAAGGAGTGCAAAATGGAATGCTGTTTTGCGGGGGTGTTTCCACGATTAAACTGAAGAGTTATGCTCACTTAACGTGGGCAGTATCAATTCTTAGCTTTTTATCTACTTCCGAATCATAAATTTCAAAGAAATTAAAAACACAAAAAATAATCATTACATCACGAAATGATGTCACACAAACAAACCTCAAATTTCCATACAAAAATTAACACAAAAATTCATAAACAAAAAATAAAAAAATTTTAAAAAAAATATTTGCCTATTCGAAAAAACGACTGCAGTTGTGACGTCATACTACACCTGAGTGTAACCAATCGATCGGTGCAGGTCTACCTCGCAACGTCACCTAGTCGTTGACGTCACACAACGAATCAATACTTCCAGGGGCTCAAAGTGAGCTTCGCTACATGCAAATTAAACCAGTTGAACACCTTCGTCCGACTCCATTTCACTGACATTTAACGCGTTTCAAAAAATGTTAGCATAATGTTAAGATAATTTTCAAAATTGTGAAAAATTTCGTCGATCAATGGGAAATACATGCGATACGGATGACGTGTTATTTACCAATAAATATGACGTTGTTTCGGTGTTTACGAACGTAGTTGTAGATTATTTTAATTTGTATTCATTACATCGGTACAAATTTCAAAAATATTGATGTGACGTGAGTGATGTCATGGTACCAAGTAATTATTTTGAAATTGGATCATCCGCCTATTTTTTTTTTTTTTTTTTTTTTTTTGTTGATAAATATTTTTGATTTTTTGATAAAGTTTGATCTCGACGGCGATTGGGAATTCGGCTGCCGCAGTGAAGCCGCACTCGGCCGCGTGATAAAAGCGAGTTGTCCGTCGCTTCATGGCGGGCAGATTACAAAAAAATAAAAAAAATAAAAAAAATTAAAAAAAATAAAAAAAATAAAAAAAATGACGTCAAATAACAAGTCGAAAATAAGGAGCTATTTATAATCATGAAAAGAATCTTTAGAATTAGATTTCAGTTTCCACGGCGACGATAAAAAGCTTTTCTAATTAAAGAATCGGTAGAATCGAATTCTATCGATGACGTCATGCCCGAAGAAGATGCCGGGACGACGGTGGCGCACGCCCGCCCGCCCGCGCAACAGGTGTCGTTAAGTTAAACCTGAGACGGTGCACTACGTCAAAATTGATCTTATAGCCAGTCAACAATACGTCACGGAGTTTGATGAAAATAGAAAAATCAAAGCGGTCGATATTTGATCCGCCATCACGATTCAACCGGGAACGAGAATTAAGGAGCGGTATTCAACTCGAGGCGGCGCTTCCTCGAACAATGCTAACGTTCATAGAAACAAATAGTCATTACGTCATTATGACGTTTCAAAAAGGGTTGGGAAAATGAATTAAACATTTGGAGGTAAATAGTGGGCCACTCGAGCCACAACCCAAAAAAAAAAAAATTAAAAAAAAAATTTTTTTTGGGGGGACCCTATAATTTAAGAATAAATTTTAAGGGGCCTTAAAAACCGAGAAAAAAAATGTTGGGCCCCAAAAAATTGAATAAAAATTCTATTGAGAATTTTTGAGGCCCCGAAAAAAACGATAAAGCTATTTTGAGGCTTTAGATAACACTTTGATATCCTTTTGAGTTAAGAATAAACATTTGGGCCCCTTAAAAAATGATAAAAAAAATTTGGGCACCAAAAAATTGAAAAAAATTTGTAGAAACCTTAAAAATTAAAAATAAACTCATGGAAGTAGAACTTTTAGGGCCCTAAATAGGAAGAAAATGACTATTAAGGCCCTAAATAGAAGAAAAATAAAATTTTAAGGCCCTAAAGAGGGAAAAATAAACTTTTTGGGCCCTAAATTTAAAAAATGAACTATTCGGCCCCTAAGCAGAAGAAAAATAAAAAATTAAGGCCCTAAACAGGGAACAATAAATTATTAGGGCCCTAAATAGAAAAAAAATGGGCCTTAAATAAGGAAAAAACGGGCTATTAGGCCCCTAAACAGAAGAAAAATAAACAATTAAGGCCCTAAACAGGGACAAATGAACTATTAGAGCCCTAAATAAAGGAAATGAACTATTAAGGCCCTAAATGAACTGTTAAGGCCCTAAACAGAGAAAATGGACTATTGAGGCCCTAAACAGGAAAAAATGGACTATTGGGGCCTTAAACAGAGAAAAATGAACTATTGGGGCCCTAAACAGGGAAAAATGGATTATTGGGGCCCTAAACAGGGGAAAATGGACTATTGGGGCCCTAAACATGAGAAAATAGACTATTGGGGCCCTAAACAGGAAAAAATGGACTATTGGGGCCTTAAACAGAAAAAATGGACTATTGAGGCCCTGAACAGGAGAAAATAGACTATTGGGGCCCTAAACAGAGAAAAATAGACTATTGGGGCCTTAAACAGAAAAAAATGAACTATTGAGGCCCTGAACAGGAGAAAATAGACTATTGGGGCCCTAAACAGGGAAAAATGGACTATTGGTCCCTTAAACAGGGAAAAATAGACTACTGTGGCCTTAAACAAGAAAAAATGGACTATTGGGGCTCTAAACAGGGAAGAATGGACTATTGGGGCCCTAAACAGGGAAAAATGAACTATTGGAGCCCTAAATAAAGGGAATGAACTATTAAGGCCCTAATGAACTGTTAGGGCCCTAAACAGAGGAAAATAGACTATTGGGGCCTTAAACAGGGAAAAATGGACTATTATAGGGGCCTAAATAGGGAAAAAATAAAAAAAAAACTAAAAAAATTAAAGAAATTGTATTCCATGGTCTCATTGGGACCTCTAAATGCTCAGGCCGATGCATCTTTTCAGTGCCCTTAAACCGGAGCCTGTTAAGCTATTATTATTTTAAACTAAAAAAAAAAATTATCGCTTTTCTTGTCAATCACTAAACACAATCGGCGAATGCGGAAACAGAAGTTATAATGAAAGAAAAGACGTAGAAAAAAATACACGAGATTAGGAATTTTAAAAATTCCATTTCCGGTTGAGTGATAACCCAGCGATCACGAGTTCCTAATCGAAACCAACCCCCCCCCCACTTCTTGCCTTTATTTTAAGTAGGCACGTGAAGTGCCCAGATCTCACTTCACGTCACGGAAGGCTCAAGGAACGCACATGACATTGTTGGAAAACATCCAAATCGAGTCAGATGGTGAACCCCTTGACACCAAAATTAGATTCCGTTTCTGATGCAAAAAAAGATGGAAGAACACCTCAAATTAGGAACACTTTCCATCATCTTATACGATCAAAAGAAATCAGTTTTAACCAAACTAGTCATAACCAAACTTTCATAATTTTTTTATAAAAATAAATGTGATCAGCAATTGTATACTTTACAACTTTATTCGTACACGAAACTCCCATTGGTTAATGGCCTATGCATTGTACTGAAAGTATATATTGCGGTATCTTATTCTCTTAATCCTCTAGTTGAGCCGAGTCGAAAAATCAATAGGTGCATTCAATTCCAAATGATTCTTTTGATTCTCACTAGGTGGAAATGACGTTTTTTACGTCATTTTCCAACAATCGATTTATCCATAAACCGCTTTTACATAAACCACGTTGAGGGTTGTTTATGCTGCTGAAATCTTGTTTATGACATTTATGACAGCATTCCTGGCAGCCATTTTGGATTCGAGATTGATCGAGGTGGCACTCAATCGACTTTATTAAGAGATTTCAGTGCTTTTTTATATATTTTTTACTAGATTTCAACACTTTTGGTATACTTTAATGTATACTACTATTTTATAGTAACTTAAAATGTCAACTGGAAGAAGAAAACTACAACAATCCGGACATGGATTTTAGATTAAGAACTAGTTCCGATCAAAAAACTTGACCCTAGAATATTTAAGTTTGCAACTGCGCGTGCACAGACTGAAACTTAATAACACGTTCAATGCTTAAAGCAGATTAAACTGATTCTTATAATCAGATTTAATTATGCTTTTATAATCACTTTGGAATTGAACGCACCTATTGTTT
This sequence comes from Strigamia maritima, assembly GCA_000239455.1. NCBI lineage: Eukaryota > Metazoa > Arthropoda > Chilopoda > Geophilomorpha > Linotaeniidae > Strigamia > Strigamia maritima. Next base: position 6,822 of record JH430149.1, read on the forward strand.
TGTAGTCCAAAAATGTGCGTGCCATTGTTAACAAATTAAAACGCTCGTAAAATATTTAAAAAAATTATTTACATTTGGGTTTTTGTATTGTTGCGCACATTTTTTGGCTAGGAAACAATGATTTTTCGACTCAGCTCGACTAGAGGATTAAAATAAGATACCACAATATATACTTTCGGTAGAATGCAAAAAAGTTCACTTTTCAGTTTCGTGCACGAATTGTTGAATAGAGTTTAGGCTTTTCGAAGTATAGTATAATACTAACGCGTTTAAAAGATGGTCCACTGAGAAAAATCACAACAACAATTTTAAATTTTCCTTTTTTTAGCATTTAGTTTAATTGGTGATCCCAAAAAATCACTTTTGCATCCCTTTTATTGAGAATAATTCAAAACAAGCATCCACAGATGGAGCGTTGTTTTCCCAGCAAACAACCTGAATGGCTAAAGGTATCTAGAATGATGATTCTCTATCTCCAGCAATTTTTCAGTTTTATGTTTTTCTCTTTTCACCAGACTTACAGGTGGTTAATGAAAAACAATGTAGACTAGACTTCATGATGCAGACGTTGCGGGGTAGTCTATGTTATTTTTACAGCATACAAATTACGTCTGTACTCTGTACATACAGGTGCAAGTGATCCCACTCACTTTTCATTCATTGAAAAATATCATTCATAAAAAAAAATGAATAAAATATAAGTCACGTGACTCCAAAATGGCAATTTTGTTTTTTAACACAATAATATTAATTTTCAAGTTCCGCGAAAAACAGGAAAATATTTTTATCTTCTGCTGTATATCAATTTCCATGTTTTGTTTACAATTTTTCCCGCCGTTTCATATCAGCGCTGAAACCACAGATTAGTCGGAGCTACATCACAACTACGTCACAATTGACGTTGCAATCGATTCGCGCTATTGACGTCAATTGACGTCAATGGGCGTCGTCTGCAGTGGGAGACTCGGCCACTGCTCGCGGGGGAGGAGACTCAGACACATGATCATGGATAAAAATAACTCGACATCAACAACAACCCAAAAAAAAAAAAAAAAAACTTGAAATACCAGGAAATAAATTCATCAAGGCCGACCCCAAGATTTTTAAAAAATGGCCGTAACTATATAATACCGACGTCCGAAACATAGACCGCATCACGATTTTAGTATACGTTATATACCAAATCGATGTCGACTACACCTAACGACTAAATATCACCACAAGACCGATAGCGAGCAAGTACCGCGTGACAAAGTCACGACAATTCTTCGAGTACCGAAAATAATTCATTCAATATCTTTGGATTCGCTCGTGACTGGGATTCCTCTTTATTCTTAGCTTCTTTTCTCATGTCTGTACCGAAATATCCTCTCACGCGCTAAAAGCAGCTGATTTAGTCCTGTGACAAATAAAAAAGAAATTTTGTTTACTACCATCTAATCTCGTAACAATTTTTAAGGCGAGACATTCATCCATTGCTCTCGCCAGGTCGCATAATGACGCTGTTGTTACCAAGGCTACGCTTGACGTCATCAAATCGATTAGTAATGAACGAAATTTGAGTTTTTCTCACCAGTGGACACCACGTTCCACTGTGCAAACGAGGAAGCGTCATCTAGGATGTGGCCAAGGTCGTTTTCCTTATAAGGGAACTGTTAGGATCCATAACGGGAAAAAAGACGATTGTTATGTAACGTTAAAAGTCATCTCGTTGTGTTGTCAATGTTTTCACACACCAGGAAAAAGTGATGATAAGAGTAAATAAAATAAACTAAACTCTATTCAATAATTCGTACACGAAACTGAGAAGTGAACGTTTTTGCATTCTACCGAAAGTGTATATTGTGGTATCTTATTTTAATCCTCTAGTCGAGCTGAGTCGAAAACTCATTGTTTCGTAGCCAAAAAATGTTCTCAATAATACAAAAACCCAAATGTAAATAATTTTTTTAATATTTTATATGCGTTTTCGTTCGTTAACAATGGCACGCACATTTTTGTATTACAAAGCAATGATTTTTCGACTCAGCTCAACTAGAGGATTAAAATAAGATATCACAATATATACTTTCGGTACAATACATAGGCCATTAACCAATGGGAGTTTCGTGCACGAATTGTTAAATAGAGTTTATTTATGAGTTTAAAATGGAATGAAGCTACTGTTTACTTGGATTAGTTGTTGGGACTTGTTGGATTGAGCTTAAAGGGATACATTGTACACATAGGTACAGTATTTTGAAATTGTAAGAGTTTTATATGTGAAAAATCCACTTAAAACTCACATAATATGATTTTATGGTACCTAATAAAACCGTGATATAAAACCATAAATTATCGGAATGTCATTGTCTAATAGCCCTAAATAAATACTATCATTTTCTTCAAATGATCGCTTAAGAGTCAAATTTGAAAACATGGCTGGCGTGTGACCCAAAAATTTGCAAATCTTTTAGTGCTACCCATCAGGTTTTTTTAACGCCTTTACCAAAAATGGCGGTTTGTAGAGCAGTTACTAGTAGTTTAGCCAAGTCTATTTTGCTGACTGATGATAATGAAAGTTGTGAAAGTGATGATACAAATGATGAATAGTGCTTCAAACGAAGGTAAAAGTTTGTGCAGCGATCAATTGCACATGCGCAGTTGCGGGTGATCCCACATAGTAGCTTAAAGTGAAAAGAATCACCGGAAGTTAAGTTATTGCGGATTTGCATGAAGTAATATCAAATCCATAGGAAATCTGCTTAAAAAATCCATAAGACCTAATCTACAATTTCCACAAAATATCATCATATCTGCATAAACTTCAACAAAACTCATCACATCTGCATAAACTTCAACAAAACTCATCATATCTGCATAATCTTCAACAAAACTCATCATATCTGCATAAACTTCAACAAAACTCATCAATCCTGAATAAAATCTGCAGCAATAGACAGTTTGCGATTTCTCGTACAAGATTTTTTTCATTACGAGAATGTCAAAATAACGAGATAATTGTTAAAAATCTCGTCATATGTATTCTCGTTTGAAAGGTCTCCGTCAAGATTTTTTGAAAATCTCGTTTCAAATTGTCGTATATACAACTTGATTTGTGCATGCGCACTGCATACAATACAACAATTGTCGTAAAATTCTGCTGCTCCGCTTCGGCTGCAATGTTGCCAAATTTGTGTCGATTTCAATATCACAGGTTAGTTTTTTTATTAGTCAAACACCTTGCACAAACCACAAGCCCAATAGTTAGGCTTAATTTGTGATAAGGTGTTTAGTTCTGCTAAAAATTGTTGCCGCCAATTTGTGTGTCACGTTTCGTGACAAATCGCAAACACACGATACGACATTTTATTAACGAGATTTTAAAAAAACGAAATTTTGCACAAATTTCGTTTTTTAATCTCGTTTTCAGTCTCGTACGAGAAATCGCAAACTGTCTAATTTCACAAAAAACCACCTAATCTGCATGAACATCCAACAAAACCTCATCAAATCTGCATATAATGCATCAAACCTGCATAAAATGCATCAAACCTGCATAAAATGCATCAAATCTGCATAAAATGCATCAAATCTGCATAAAATGCATCAAATCTGCATAAAATGCATCAAATCTGCATAAAATGCATCAAATCTACAGCCAAATTGAAATTCAACCATAAAACACACTTGAATATTCATTTAAAAAAACAGTTGTACTGCCATTAGTATAGCCCTAATATCCTTAAAACCAAATCACACGTTGTCACCTACCAGAATTCAATCCTGTGATCCCAATCCCAGTAATAGTAAAAATCTGTAAAACAAATAAAAACATCAACAAACTGGTAACCATTAACCAAACAGTAAAACAGTTGATACTAACCCATAGTACAAGTATATAGAGCAAGTCAGTTGGTGTCCAGACACATAAGCTTGACAGATGGATCAATATGAAAACGCATTAAAACGAGTGGCATTTGTCCAAACGTAAAAGCAATCTTATATTGTTCGTCATTTCGCGTTGTGGATGGTTGTAAACAAAATTCGCGGAGGAGGCAACAGGTAAATGTCACGGGCCTCATCCAAACCGTTAAAAAGGGACGACGCTCGCATTTCTGTCTGTCTGAAACAAAACCAAATTAAAATTACATGCAATTCGTGTAACAGTTACATTTTTAAACATTTTTTGTATAAAGTGGATAGAAAAAAAAATTAGGTCAATTGAAAAAAGTTAAAGGTTTGGTCAGTTTGGTCACTCAAAATCAAAATGTTGAAAATGTTTTAAGTTCCGGTGTAGGATAAGCTTAAAAACAATAGGTGCGTTCAATTCCAAAGTGATTATAAAAGCAGAATTAAATCTGATTACAGAGAATCAGTTTAATCTGCTTTAAGCATTGAACGTGTTATTAAGTTTCTGACTGCGCATGAGCAGTTGCAAACTTAAATATTCTAGGGTCAAGTTCCTTGATCGGAACTATAGTTCTTAATCCAAAATCCATGTCCGGATTGTTGAAATTTTCTCCTTTCGGTTGATTGTTTTAAGCTACTATAAAATAATAGTATACATTAAAGTGTATCATAAGTGTTGTAATCTAGTAAAAAAATATATAAAAAAGCACTGAAATCTCTTAATAAAGTCAATCGAGGGCCTCCTTGAACAATCTCGAATCCAAAATGGCTTCCAAGAATGCTGCCAAAAACAAGATTTCAGCAGCATAAACAACCCTCAACGTGGTTTATGTAAAAGCGGTTTATGTGTAAACTGATTGTTGGAAAATGACGTAAAAAACGTCATTTCCGTCTAGCAAGAATCAAAAGAATCAAGATAAACAGTTTATCACTTTGGAATTGCTTCACTAATGTTTTGTCAGAGTTTTTTTTGTTGTGTTTAAAAAGGACTTTTAGCTTTATGGTATTGCAGGAAATTGAAGGAGCAGCTACATAAAAGCTGATGCTCACCCTTGGCTTTCCTGCATTGTCCCTTAGTTTTCCTGCAGCTGCCCTTTGGCTTTCTTGCAACACATAAAGACAAAAGATTGAGTTACTTATGTTATTGTTTTCCCGGTTTTTTGAATGATAACTACATTATTGTTTTGATTTAATAATCTTTTCCGACTAAACAAATGATGCTCTACAACTTTGTAATTGGAATTATTTATGTATCTCTCAGGATTACCGAGTTATGCTGGATTCTCACTTGCGGTAAAATCGCACGATTTTATTGCGTTTTGCGGTTTTTTAAAACTTATTTTGCCTCAAAATTGCGATATTTTTGAAATTGAAAATTTTTCTAGGTTTCAACATGCAGCAAAAACACAAAAATACCTAGAAAAATTTTCAATTTTAAAAATGGTGCAATTTTGACGAAAGTTTTCCGCGCGGAATTCGCGCGATAAAGCGGAAAAATCGCAAGTGAGAACCCAGCTTTACGAGAGAATAACCATGCAACGAGCCAAAAATTTGCCGGATTGTAATAATTTTTAATTAAATTTTGTTTTTAAAATTTTAATTACGGTAATTATAGATGATATAAATAAAAATAGTTTTTTTTTCATTTTTTTTTTTAGACGTTAGATAGGTGCTGCCATCTATAAACGAGAATACGTAATGCAGGATGATAAAGTCAAGATCGCTTCGCATCGATTTCTAATTTGAACATTTTTACTATCAAATAATCTGTCGCTTTTTTTTCTTTACTTGTATAATTTCATCATATCTAAAAATAACGAAGAAATTCAATTAATTTTCCCAAGAAAAAAAAAAAAAAATTAAATTCTTAAAATTCCTTAGGTAAAGTACTTAAAATTAGTAAATTTTAACTAAACTAAACTTAAAAAAAAAAATTAAAAAAAAAAAAAAAAATACAAAAAAATAAACCGTACCCTTCAAAAGATAAAATTTGTACTACTTGGCATGGTGCAAAAACACCCGAGTTATTTTTAGCTCTGATCTTTGCCAAAACAGAGCGAAATGTCAAAGGCCGACGTGATAAAACCCAACAAACAAATCGACTCAAACTCGCACCCAAAACATCCAAAAAAACACCAAAAAAGTAAAAAAAACCAACAAAACAATTAAAAAAAAAAAACAACAAAAACAAATTCCTTCAACAAACTTCCCACTTAAAAAAAAAAACCCAAAAACATCAAAACTTCACTTATTTCCATATTTAACATATAATTTATGTACCTTTCCTATTCAAATGGGTTCCCTCATTACTCTCCTCATTGTCCTGTTTGGATATCCCAATTGACGACGAACAAACACTCGAATCAAATCATTTTTCGCATTTTTTTCACTTTTATGTGCCACAAAAATATTCCGATTGGACGACATTTGAAAAATGACGTAAAATGAATAAAAAAAAAAAAAAGAAATGTAGAAATGAATCCACGTTGATGCGCACCTCGGCTTCTTGCTATATTGCAACTACAAGAAGCAACAGGGAAATCACTGTGAATTGACACAACTCGGGCCACCAATGAAACGTCACCGTTGCCGTGGTTACCACAGTGCTGGCTCTTGGCCCTCTTAGTTGATGACGTCAAGTGAGTGCGTCATTCAATCAATAACAGCCTCAATTTGATATCGAATGGATGAAAGTGGCGAAAATGTGAAAAGAAATAAAAAGATTAAAAATACAAATGTTTACGTTTTTTGTTGTTGAGTGTTTTGGGTTTTTGGAAAGTGGACATGGGTTGGATGTTGGGTCACGGTTGCATGTTTTATTGCTTATCAAAGAGTGATATGAGTGTTTTAAATCGATCTTGATTATAACTGAAGATGTATAGGAATAATACGATATTACGTAATGTTTTTTGAGGTAGAAAAATATATTATTTATAGGTAATTGACTGATTAGTAATAAAATTCAACTAATTAGGGAGAATGTTGATAAATTTTAGTCAAGTTTGAGAAATATTGATGTATTTCAACCAAATTTCGATAATATTGATTAATTTCACAAAATTTGGATAATATTGAATAATTTCAACAAAATTTGGATAATAATGATTAAATTTCAACAAAATTTGAGACATTTTTCAATCATTTTCAGTAAAATTTTGAGAATTTTCCCAAAATTTGACCAAAATTTGGAGGTTTTTCAATTATTTCCACCAAAACTGGAAATTTGTCATAAATTTTGACCAATTTTTATAAATTTTTCACACAATTTGACCAGATTTTTTAATTTTTCACATAATTTGACTAAATTTTTTAATTTTTCACCCAATTCGACCAAATTTTTTAATTTTACACACAATTTGACCAATTTTTTTAATTCTTCACATAATTTGACCAATTTTTTTAATTCTTCACATAATTTGACCAAATTTTGGAAATTTGTTATAACTAAATTTGTAAATTCTTTCATAAATTTTGACCAAATTTTTAAAAAAAAATTCACAAATTTGTCGAAATTTTTGAACAAAAAGTTCAAAATTAACTCCAGACTCCGAAAACGCATAACACATTACCCCACTCAACTTGTCAACAAACAATATCGATTATTACATTGACTTTCCCATTCATCCAACTTCTAATTTCACCCACACAAAAAAACCTAAGTGACGCTATCACTAGGTATCACTAGGCAACCGATGTAAACAAACCGACATGGAATAGAAACCTTCATTAACCCTAAACATGTTCGTTTAGTTGCACTCCGCTGAAACCGAGCCGAAAAATGGGTCAAACGCTATTCAGAGCTGCTCAATGGACCCGGGCAACGGAAATGGGCAAAGGGAAATTGGAATTTACTCCTTTGAATGAAGCCATTCTAAATTCAATCGGAAAATTTGTCGAAGATTTTAAAAATAAACACCCGGATGTAAGTAAATCGACAGTATAAACAGTAAAAAAACGTTCAAAATCTCATTTCTCTTTTCTGCTCTATAGGAGGCAGCGGTTGTATTCAAAAGTCCTCTCATTTGGACCTCGTTTCTTAAACTTGAAGATTTTTTATCAAATGCAAATTTGTATAAAAAAACGTAAATTTTCTCAATTTTAATGTAAAACTTTTCATAAACATTTATTTTGTTGATTTTTTTGTTTATTTGTAGTCCTACAGCGAAGGTTGTGAGTGTTGAAATGTCCAAAGACAGAGCGTTGTTAGAAATTAAACAAATTCGCAATAAAGCTGACAGGGACCACGAAATCATTGTGTACACGTTTGCAGAATTAGGAAATATCTTGAAAATTACAAAGGAAAATAAATTGATTGAGATTCGAGCTGCACTTGAAGGTATTTTTGTGTTTTTCAAGATTTTTCTAGTTTAGTTGTGAATTCACAAGTGTACTGGAATTGGAATAATATTTTTTTATTTTTTTTAAACAGCAAATCCTGATCCTATTGGCAGAATCTTTGGGGAAGCGTTTGCAACAGTTCCAGACATGAAAGACCAAGCTCAAATTTTACTTTTAATGGAGAAAGTCATCAATGTAAAAACATTGTTATTATTTTTCATTCTGTCATAAAGAAATTTCATTTCTTGTAGGAAGAAATCGCAGTTCTAGGTAATAAAGACGATGAAGTCCAACCAAAAGTAGTCACCGGATTAAATCGGACTAGTTTACGGCTTCTTCTTTTGCTTCAACAGTTGGATATGCAATTAATGGAACAATCATTTAAAAAAATATCCAGGTAAAAAGATAATAAAAATGGCGCCTCAGTCTATATTTGCAGTCCGGACATAGGCAGGTCACAGCAATATGTCTAATATGCAGAGCATCCAGTCCAGACAATGTCCGCTCTGTAGTCCAAACTAATGTCTGGACAAAATGGGTCCAGCAGATGTGTCCGGACAATACAGCTGTCCGAACGGTGCTATGTCCAAACAATACAGCTGTTGGAATGGTGTTATGTCCGGACAATACAGCTGTACTGATATAGAGTTAAGAAAACAAAACAACTGTATTTTTTACTGCTTCCATCATGTGAGATAACTCTCAATATACAAGGTCACATGTGCGCATGCACCAATAGGTTACATTTTTATATAAGTATCAAAACCCTTTACAAAAACCTCAGCAGAGGCAGATTTTTTGAACATGACTGATGCATTTTGTCTGTGTTTCAGTGAAGTTCGGTTGACACCTCAATCGATCGACAACGAAGTGACATTTTTAAAAGCATTTACTGGCAAAGAAAGCAAATTCAAATTGATCGAAGACATTTTGTATACGTCGGATATAGTTACCCAATTCGGATGTCGCGCTCCACTTTCGCGTCAATTTCATGGCGACATTTGTTATTTGATTATTACTCCCATAGATCGCCCAACTGTATACATCACTTGCAACACAGCCGGTGTTTTCATGAACAAAGTTTGTTGATATGTTCCTTAACCCTCAGAAGCCTAGCCTATGGGTCAATTGACACAGGCAATAGTTCTGAATACAAATTTTTTTCAAAAAATTTTTCAAAAAATCTGAAATTTTCTGGAGCTGTTGAAAAAGTGGTTTTACATACACTCAATTTATTTGGTAATTTTCAGACTTATAACAAAAAAGTTATTGTAAAGAGAAAATATGAGCCCCTTAAAATCTCAGCTTAAAACATTTGTTGTTTTCACTGCATGTTTTCTCTTTAGTGAGAGCGCTTTTAAAATACAACGCCACCTATATGCAAAGTAGAGAATAAACAAAGCACATGTCGGCACATGATCAGTTCACATTTCATATCAATTGCAATTAATTGCACTAATTGGAATTAAAATTAAGTTAATATACACAATTATTATAAATAAATAATTAAACACCTTGCATGCTGTTCAAATGATCACATTTTGACCGAGTGTCTTGATTTTTACAATCAATGACACCTAGCGTCAGTTGGTAAAACCATGGTAACCATGGTAACAGCACTAAAGCGCTTCAACTCAGAGTATATAAAACATGTCAATTGACACCACTAATAGGTCTTTGCGTTGACCCAAAATGTTGGGCGTCTGAGGGTTAATCAATTCTCTCTTAAAAATAATAACTTTGTTGACATATTAACAGGGCCCCAAACAGAATTCAATGGACTTAAACTATGAGCGGAATAGTGAGATCTACAAAGACATTCGCTCACTACTTAAAGCTCAAAGTCCGCATTTTGAAACCATGATTTCCAGCCAAGATTTTATAAATTACGTCGATACGAAAAGAATTCAAACCCGAGCCATGCGCACTAAGTCGTTAAGCGGATTATCCATTGGAGCCCGGTCAATTCCGTATGAATCATTTGAAGATTTAGGAAAATTGATGGTAAAAACGAGGCAAAGCCAGATAAAATAACAAGAACATCAAAAGATATACTGAAAAATATTAATTACATTAATAACAATTGCCGCTTGCGTCTATAAACTTAATTCTCTCTCTATACAGTATATAGTAATAAGAAATAAATGATGTTATTTAAGGCTTGTCCGAAAATACCTTACCGTTGTACAAAGTATTGACCAAAAATGATTACTAATACTTTCAGCCTCCAAGAGCAGCGACAGCAGCCATCAAGTCTCAACTTGGTGAAAAAACGACCGTTGTAGTTAAACCAGGGCCAATAGCTGACCGACCAGTAAGAGGAAAATCGGTTACAAGACTTCAAGAGAAAAGGCGGCTTCGCGGACAAAGTTATTGGGAAAAACTTAACGAAATGTTGACTGTAACATCCGAGTCTGCTATTATGGAAGTTGGGTAGTAAAGATTGTAATTACAGTACTGGATAGCAGTTGTATATGTAATGATCAGTCGTACAGGCGATGGAGCTGCAGTTGTTGTTGACAGTTCAGAAGAGGAAGATTCTGAAGTCGAGGCTGAGGATGATTTAACCGGTGGAATGGGAGAAATTGCAGCTACTGATTTACCAGCTGAGTATTGGCAAGTTCAGAAATTGTTCAAATATGTCAGGGTTAGTACAAGACATTGAGGACTCAATTCTGCAATATAGTTCTCGATAAAATCTTTCCTAGGCTGGAAACCAAACTGGAACTGCAATCGCCTTAATGTGTCTTCGGGATTACAATTTAACGAGCGAATTCAGCCAAAGAGCAATCATGGAAATGAAAGGCTTAGACATGTTGTTGAATCTATTGGAGACTAAAGACACCAGATGCAAAGTTATTTGTAAACTCCTTTCACCCACAGGTTGGGAAAATGCCATTGGCGAGAAGTGCATTGTATCAAAAGTATATATTATGGTATCTCGTCAAACCCAAAATCTGCATGCCATTGTTAACAAACGAAAATCCTTGTAAAATAATACAACTTTTTATTTTCGTTTGAATTTTGTATTGTTGGGCACTTTATTGGGTTACGAAACAATGATTTATCGACTCGGCTCGACAAGAGGATTAAAATGAGATGCTATGATGCAATGCAGTTCTCAGTCAATGATAATTTACCAAACCTTCGAGTGGAAGAAGTATATATCAATTAATGGCTGTTTTATTTAATTCTTGATTTTCTTTAAGATTGCATCTCTGAAACTGTTGCAGGAGATCTCAAAAAACAAATTGATGAGTAAAATGATTTATCGTTTGTCCGGCATCCAGAGTCTTGTGGCATTGCTGCAAGAGCAAAGTAAACAAGTGACATCATTGGCTGCTCAGAACATTGCCGAGTTGGCCACTTCAAAACGTGTCCGCAATATCGTTTATGACAACAACGGCGTTCAATTGCTCGTTAAACTGCTCAAAGTGGATCCTGCAGTTTTCCAGTTGCCATTGGATGTCCAATTGATCAAACTTGAAGAAACGCGCAGTGCGGCATTGGCGCTGTGGCGGCTGGCCGTGAGTAAGAAAGTACGGGCGGCCATTCGGATGGCCGGTGGAATCCCAAGATTGGCAATGCTGCTTAAGAATGCCAAGGAAGGAATTCTTGCAGCAGTGCTTGGCATTCTGCAAGAATGTTTGGTCGATGTATGTATATGCCAGATAAGTAGTCAATTAGTGAAGTTTACTTGGCTGATGACTAACACCATCTATTGATAATGATTTAGGACCTTGATACACCAATTAATCCATTGTTTCAATTGTTTTTTGTTTAATTCTTCAGATTCCATACCAAGAAGCAGCACGAAGAGAAGGAATGATAATCGATATTGTTAAAAATCTGAAATCACCCAATCAGGAATTAGCTAGATTATCAGCTTATGCCATATTCAGGGTTGGTAAAAATGTTGTGGTCAAAAAGTTGAAATTTCTTGTTTTTTTTTGTTTCAGTGTGCTGAAGACACAGCTATTCGCGAAATGGTTCGCAAATACGGTGGATTAAACCCGCTAGTTAACATGTTAACAAACTCTGAATGTGTTAAGAATAAAATGCTACTAGTTGCAATCACAGGAGCGCTCTGGAAGTGTGCAAAGTCTCCAGCAATTGGTAGAATTCTGCAAGATAAAAACATCATTGCAATTCTCACACCTTTTCTTGCTGATCCATCCAATGAAGAAGTATTTTGCCACCTGAAATCCATTTGTAATGCACTCAATGTAATAATTTATCTCTTTAGGTGTTAGTGAATGCACTTGGTGTGATAGCAGAATGTGCCTCAGATCCAAAATCACTTTTAGATTTCCAAAAAGCAGGAGGAGTTAAATCTCTCATAAACATGTTGAATTATACTAACAAATTGCTACTCAAGAATTGCTGCAAAGCACTCAAGAATTGTGCAGATGAAAAGAAATGTTTACTGTAGGTATTACTGCCTTAAAGGGTTTACGACATCAAACATTTTTTACCGTTAGTCACTGCCACACTCGGCACCAGATGTCCCCACTGTTGAATGGACAACAGTCAATGGCCAATCACGGTTGACCTGCGACCTGCAACCACCAGGGGGATAATAATATAAAAGAGGCTGAGGAGACAGTGGCCAGGCACTGAACACATCATGTTCAGCCCTGGCTCATTCTGTCCACTGGCCCACCCAATGAAGCCTCATTGAGGACCATGACTGTAGGTAAACTTACAGCATGGTTTTAAGGGAAATTCGACCTCGCTGTCCAGGGCCATCGTCCTGGTCAGCAGGTCGGTCGTAGATAGACGTAATTGGTAGTACCTTGACGTGGAATGCAGGAAAGCGACACCAACCCCTAGACAACACTATTAAAGGCCAAAACCCAATAATACGGTGTCTTCCTTGTGTTTTCCATCGTGACGTGGATGTCCGGTGCTTGACTATCATCCCCGTGATAGGATTGCATGACCCCAATGATCACACATTTTATAGATAAATAATTTTCGCAGAAATTCTCAATTTAGTCTCGCTTACTTTTTCATACTGTCGTCTGCTCACTTTCACAACCTAAAAAATGTTTAAAAAAATCTCTGGGGATTTTACATTTACTTAATCCAATGGACCAATAAAAACTGTGATGTCATAAACCCTTTAAGTAACCATTGAAACAATAATATGTCTTTTTTTATTCAGTGATATTGAGCAATATGATGGAATCAGGTTGATGTGGTCTCTGCTCAAACAAAATGATCCGGAGCTTCAAGCTACTGCCGCTTGGGCGATTTGCCCTTGCATAGAAAACTTGGAGGAATCTGGAGAATTAGTCAGAAGTTTTGTAGGAGGGTTGACTTTGATGGTTAAACTTCTCAATTCTGACTCTGAACAAGTTTTGTGCAGTGTCTGTGCTACTATTGCAAAAATTTGTAGAGATACAGAAAGTATGGCGGTACTAACTGATAATGGAGTGGTACCGCTTCTAGCGAGACTTTCAACTACGGTAAATAATAAAATACAAAATAAAAAGCAGAATTGACTTTGTAATGAAAATTCTGTTGTTTGAATTAGTTCGCGTAGTGGCCGTAGGGTTGGTGGCGCATTCTAAGGGCTACTACGCAAACTAGACTAACAAAATCTATCCAACAATTTGTGCACGAAACTGAAAAGTGCACTTTTTGCATTGTATTGAAAGTATATTAGTCGAGCTGAGTCGAACAATCATTGTTTCGTAGCCTAAAAATGTGCGCAACAATACAAAAACCCAAATGTAAATAATTTTTTACGAGCGTTTTCGTTCGTTAACAATGGCACGCACTTTTTTGGACTACGAAGCAATGATTTTTCGACTCGGCTCAACTAGAGGATTAAAATAAGATATCACAATATATACTTTCAGTACAATGCATAGGTCATTAACCAATGGGAGTTTCGTGCACGAATTGTTAAATAGAGTATATAAAAATTATATAAATAATGAAATATCTGTACCTAGAAAAATCCGATTCTTCAAAGATATGTCGCTGAAGCAATTTCGCAAATCTCGAACTGGGGTAATAACCGCATAATGATCGGCGAAGAGAAGGCGATCGCCCCTATGGTGGAATTTCTTCGCGGGTCGGATCCATTGTTGTTACGTCACACATGCATCGCTCTTAATAATCTATCGCTTGATCCTGCAAATTGTGTGGCACTTCATCGTGCTAAAGCGATGCCAGTAAGTGAAATTTATACGGGAAAAATTACTTTGATTGATCATTTCTTTTCAGCTTTTAGCTAAATTAGTCGCAACGACCGAAGATATCGTTCTTCAAGAAGCAGCGGCCACATGTTTGGCGAATATCCGCCATGTTGGCCGTGTCAGCGACGCAGCAAATTTGGCGAAATAAATAAATAAATTTTAATTTTCTACAATCTTTTTTTTTAACATTTGGAATTTTATTTTAAAATAAAAAAAAAAAAAATACAATTTTCTCAACAGAATATATTTTGATTATTTTTAGATAATTTTTAACAATTTGAGTTACAGCAACAACAACAACATAATGATAAAAAAAAAAACAGATGTTGTTTTAAAGTCAGACTTGATCTTTAACAGCTGTTGCTAAACAACAAGATAATACAATACCCAAAATCTAAAAAATAAAAAATAAAAAAAATTATAAAATGTTTCCAAAATAACTGGAAATAAAATTTTTACCTGAATAAAAGCAATTCCAACTCCAATTCCACCAATAATTGTTATATTGTCCGATATGAAGTTTGTGAATGCATCATAACAGCCCTATTTAAAAAATTAGAAATTTTCAGTGTTATACATTTTGATGTACTAATTCTAGTATAGTTATGTATTCATAACTCTACTAGAATTGTAGCAACTTCGAAGCGAACCATACATCTTTAAATGTAGTATTGTCGGTGCAAGTAACGGACTTGTCCTCTACTTTAGGACAACAAGAATTGGGAACTGGTTCTCCTCGTTTCTTCCAGTCATCTGAACCATTACGTCCACAACATTTAAACTGAAAATAAATAAATTATATCAAATAAGTCACCAGGAAATTGAACTAAATACTGAAATAAATTTTTCGAATCAGGAAAAAACTGATTTAACATAAAATTTTCCTGGCTATGACGTATCTTTATAGTCTTACCGATTGCTGCAACGCATCTACCGCATCTTTCTCTGCCGTGTCGTTCTTTTTGTAATCATTCATTAATTCATCGAATCCATTTTTGACCGATTGGATTATATCGTCTTTCTTCGTATAAGCAGCAATTCCAGCACCGAATTCGAACACAAATATTATTCCCAGTATTGCTGCAAACTAAATATTGAAAATAAATAAATATTTATGAAAGTTTGATTGTGATTTATTCATTCATGAAAATGTTGATTACTTACTGTCATTAACATGCAATAACTGTTGCGAATTGCGCCGCAGCATCCGAAGAAGGCTATTACGGCGACAAATAATCCAACGACGATGAGGAATATTGGGACTGACTTAACGCCTGATTCGAGATGTTTGGTTAATTCTTGTGTGTTGCTTATAGCTAGGGATGCTACAACGATTATAAGGATTCCAGTAACCTAAAAATAAAAAGATAAAAGATATCAATTAATTTATTATTGCTTTATGAAATAAAAAGAAAATACAAAGTAAAAAATGACAATTTATCTATTTTAAGAGCTCAGAATCTGCAGTTTAAGCTCAGAATCTGCAGTTTAAGCTCAGAATCTGCAGTTTAAGCTCAGAATGTACACATTACTGAGCCAAAATCTGCATTTTTAAACCCAAATTCTACATTTTCCAATCTTTAAGTGTATTTTGAGCTTCAACTCAACTAATTACAGCTTTAAAAAAACTAAAAGAACTAAATTTGAAATCAAATATGAGTTAAGTTACGTAATATTTGTATTAGCTGCAGACAAATATTAGATTAGATAAACTACTACAATGCGGCCCACCCTCGACTTATTTTCATTATTATCTTATAAAATATTTTATTCGTTAAATACTAAGTAAAAAAAATCTTAAATGCATTATTTTTTATGTTTTTTTTACACGGTTTGATTTTTATTGTTGATTATTTCGCCACTAGAGCACATAATTTCGGATGTAATTTTTTATTTTTTAAGAAAACATAATATATATTGTTAACAATAATTGCAGACTTTGCAACTTGATTGATAAAGGTCGAATAAAACGGAATTAGTTTCCGATAAAAATCTAAAGGTTCGAGTAAAAAATTGAGTAATACAGTTCACATACTGCACAGGTGTTTAACAAGATCCCGTATATAATCACCAGACACTATTCGCGCATCAAAAATAGAATTTCACAATTAATTTTCCCTCAATAAATATAAAAAAAAATAATTCTTTTTTCAAACAAAATATATTAATTCAAAGATAAAACTCATTTCCTGCATTTGCAACAGTCTCAAAGATTTCTTAGCAACAGGTAAAAACTTGCTGAGTAATAAAAATGAAAAATTCACTTAAATTCATCAAAAAATTTGAGGTAAATATCGATAAAAAATGTTCGGAATGACTTAAATGTATCTTTTTAAGTTGATAATACTCACAAAAAAGATGAAATTAAAGAAAAATAGAAGAAATTTCGCGGTTCCCACTGCTAAACGCATTTTGTACAGTTTCTTTTGGTAATGATGTTGCACTAGAACTGTCCTGGACGGCGCCTATTGAGTAATGCACGAACGTTTTGGGTTGTGCGTTTCAGGATATCTTTTATCATCAGAATGATTCAAATCATATGGCACAGGATGACGTAGCTTGAAATTTAAAAAAAAAGAACAAACAAAAAAAGTAATTGTTTCTTAATCGCGTGTAGTAGTGTATTTATTTAGTTGATTATAATGCAACTTAGTAAACGGTTATTTTTACATAGGATGTGAGTCATTTACATATTTAAATATTTTTTAAATAAATAAAGATAGAATATTTTTTATTTTTTTTTTTTATTTTATAAAATAAGTTAATGACCGAAAACGAGCACATAATGCCACAATCTATTCAATTGAGCAACATGTGATTATTTCACGCATAAAAACGTCTAAAAATGTATTTTTTCGACATGTTTTCAACAATTGATTGTCGAAAACGAGTAAATAATGCCATAAAATGGCAAAAATTGAGCAATTCTCTTTTTAAATTAATTTTTATCATGTATTTTAAAAACACCGCTAAATAACTCAACATCTTGTTTTTGGGCCCTCTGTTGGTAGTTCAGAGAGTTGCTTTATTGCACGACCGAGCGGCCATTTTGCGTCGTATGTAAACACACGTAAAAAACCCTTCATTTCTATTATAATCCTAACAAGTAAATAAAATAAACACATTCGCTTGATTACTTTTATTTCAATATAACCACATATAACCGATTTTTTTATAACATTTGAATCAATTTGCCTATATAAATATAAAATCTCATCTAATTCAGGTAGAATTGAGTATTGAGAAAAAGAGAAACAAAAAGCAAAACACCATTTTAAAACTTGTGATAATAACAATTTATATTTAACTATACATGAAATGGTTATACAATAGAAATACTTTTAAGTAGAAAAATACTTTTTATTTTGCTAACATTGGGCAACAGTTGAAGTTAAATGCAGATCAGTTAACATCTACTAATAATTTAACTACATTAATAAACTCGATTGTCACAATTTTTTCCAATTATTTTTTTTTTTTTTACAAAAATTTTAACATTTTACATCGATTTCGTTCTTAGTTGAGGTCAGAATCAAGTTTTTACACGAAACCAAGGCACTTTCACTTGGCAGGTGTTTATATTTTTAACAAATTTTTTTTTTTTTTTGAAATAATAACAAAAATTCTTATAAATTGAAATTTCAGTGTTTTGTTTGTAGAAAAATAAGTTTTAAAAAAATGTTGGGCGTTTACACGACTTCGTATTCTCTTTTAATAGCACTTGCTAAACAACAAGCGAAGATAATTCCAATAATCTGCAAAAAAAAATAAAAAAATTAAATTAAATTAAAAATACAATTTTTAAATTATAATTTGTTGTTTTTTTTTTATTACTTGAACGAAGGCAATGCCGACACCGACCCCGCCAACAACGTACGCTGTGCTGCGTGATTTATTGAATATTTGTTTAAAGCATCCCTGAAATTAACAAAAAAAAAAGAAATTAATTAAATCTTAAATTCCAGATAAAAAAAAATAAAAATTTACTTCTTGGTGCTTTATGAACGTCGTATTTTTGCCACAGTGTTTGATATCCTTCACGCAGCACGAATCGGGAGTTTCACCAACACCGAATTTATCTTTTGCAAATTTGTTCCAATCGCTGGTTCCGTTAATTCCGCAGCAATTCAACTGTAAATAATAATAAAAAAATTAAATTACTGTTAGTTTTTATGTGTTAAAATTATATTTATTACGTCATGTTGAATCGCATCCCAAGTTTTGGTCACCGAGACATCGTCGCCGTAGTGATCCATGCCGTCCTTCATTCCTTTGTCGATCAAATCTTGAAGATCGTTTCTCAATACGTAAGCTGCAATTCCGGCCGCTAATTCCAACACGAAAATTATTCCCAGCAGAACAGAGAACTGAAATGTAAAATAACATTGAACTGTACAAATTTTCATGTATATGATATATTTGTAACAAGTGATGGCTGAAAACTAGCAAATAATGCCACAAATTACCAAAATGTCATTTTTTCACGCATAAAAACGTCTAAAACGACTTTTCAAACCTGTTTTCAATAATTGATTGTCGAAAACGAGCAAATAATGCCACAAATTGCCAAAATGCAATTTTTTTCACGCATAAAAACATCTAAAACGTCTTTTCGAACGTGTTTTCGACAATTGATTGTCAAAAACGAGCAAATAACGCCACAAATTACCAAAATGTCATTTTTTTTCACGC
Organism: Strigamia maritima; assembly: GCA_000239455.1. Classification (NCBI taxonomy): domain Eukaryota; kingdom Metazoa; phylum Arthropoda; class Chilopoda; order Geophilomorpha; family Linotaeniidae; genus Strigamia; species Strigamia maritima. Next base: position 25,952 of record JH430149.1, read on the forward strand.
ATAAAAACGTCTAAAACGACTTTCCGAACCTGTTTTCAACAATTGATTGTCGAAAACGAGCAAATAATGCCCTAAATTGACAAAAATTGAGCAATTTTCTTTTTAAATTGCTTAATTTTATTATTCATTAATGCAATTAATCCTTTTTATATACTTACGGTGACAATCATGCAGTGATTTTCCCGAATGGCGCCGCAACAACCGAAAAACGCGATAACAATGATAATACATCCGATAATAATGAGCAGAATCGGCGCCGATAAAAACGCATTTCCGGCGAATTGGAAGTAATGACTATATGCTAATTTGGCCCATATTCCTACTCCCATAATCGCGATGCCAGTCACCTGAAATAATAAGAAGAAAAAAAATTAGATAATAAATTAGATAATTTGTTTGTCAATAAGAAAAGGAAGCAAACAAAATGGCCGCCAAGGCCAGAACAATTCGCGGAAAAAAAACACCAAAATATTAATAAAAAATCAAAAAAAAACATTCGAAATAAAAAAAATCAAATTTTTAATAAAAATTCAACCGAAATCTTTCGACTTTTTAAACTTTTGTTGACTTTTCGACGTTAATTTCGTCGAAAAGTGTCACAAACTTCCGTTTTAGCAACGGAAATAACTAAATAACTTAATAAAATGTCACAAGTGGTTGGAAAAGTTGCTTGAATCTAATAAATAAAGCTTATGTAAGTCGTTTTTTTTTCTTTTTTTTTCTTTTACAAAGTTACATTTTCCTTATGTACCAAAGTCAGCCATTTTCTCATTTTTCTTTACTGCGCACCAAAACACTGAAAACTCACCCAAAACACGAAGTTAAAGATGAACAGGAGGTATTTAACCAGTTGCATTCCGGCGGACACCATGATTAATTTTTGTTTCAAATTACAAAAGCCCAAAGAGAAATAAAGCGACGAGTTAAATAATGCGAGTCGTACAACCTCTTTTACTCAAAACTGGGAGCGGATCTACTGCACGCCTTTTTATGATGTCATTGTATTCTTCCGCGTGTATTGTTTCTTAACTATTAATTTAAATGTATAATATATCTTAAATTGTTGTTTAATGTTGATTTTTTAGCATGGAAGAAATAATATAATAATTTTTTATAGAATTAAAAAGTTATTTATTTGTTTTTTTAAATTCAGGTTAGGAACTATGTTTTCTAGCGTAGGAAATTGGTCCACCGTGACGATTGTGTTAATCACATGATTATGATTTGACATTTTAGAGTTGAAACATTTTTCAGAATTCATGTCAGTGGTTGATAATAGAGTAAAGATTTCATTATTTTTGGTACACCTACATGAGCAATTGCACTAATGACGTAATCAGCAATTGATTACAAATATTAAATGACGTCACAACCAAATTTCATTGATTTCCCCGAAAACGAAACTCAGGAAGCCGAAATCCTTTGAAAAAAATGACGTAATGTTTTGTTTAAAAAACATTAATTTTTATTAATAAATGAAAAAAAAATAATAAAAATATACAAATTACATTAAAAAAATTATTTACAAATTAAAAATTGAAATTTTATTTATTATTCAATCGAGTTCAACCTCATCTATTCCCTGATCGGTCAAAATGGCGGCATAAGCCTGTCGTGCCTTTTGGGCCTGATTTATTCTCTCAATTCGTCGCCTAATTTCATCTTCTCGTTCTGCCAAATTAACTTTTGCATTCGTTTTCCGTACTGTTGCTCGCAAATCCGCCCTCGCTGCTTGCAATGCATTGCGCAACCTCGTGCGCTGGCGAACCCTGTTCTCGTAGGTTTTACCCCGCAGATCCAGAGCTTGATCTCTGACGTCAGCATTCGCTCGCGCGCGTGACGCAAAAGCTTCATGGCGTGCATTTTGAATTCGATCCGAATTATCGAGCGCACTAGATCGCATGTAATCGCGGCTTAATTTCTGCGCTTCGACCATTCCTCTGTGAGATGACGACTGCGCATTACGATTGCGATCTCTCTGATTTTTAATGAGGAAATCTGAGGCGGATAAACGAGCTTTGCTTATGGTTCGGTTAGTTAAATCCGAAACCGCATTGTCCGCTTGGTTTCGAAGGTGGCTAACAAGACCGGCTTCGTCTATCGTGTCTAAAAATTTCATATGGTCCTTTTCAATGGCGTCGATGTAGCTGATAGTGTCGGCCAATTCAATGCCTAAATCCGGGTCGACCACGAGCGTCGAGTCTCTGTGCGCTGTCTATCGACGGAAATGAGAAATAAAAATGAAATAAATACTAGAATAAATGAAAAAAAATTACATTTTCCAAATTTTTCAAATCAAATTTCACCATTTTGGTCATTTTCCCGCACATTTTACATGTTTTACGTACATTTACTTGTTTCAAGTTCAAAACTGCGCGTAAATCTTCAAGTTTTTTATTGTTATCATTCTCTTCCTTCCTAGAACTTGAAGGCGAATCTTCCGCACTTATGACCACAACTTTCCTGTTTGTCTTCAAAAATAAAAAAAAAAAAAAAAAATAAAAA
>JH430149.1:31450-58574 GCA_000239455.1 Strigamia maritima
CCCTTAGAACTCAATTATAAAAAAAAAAAAAAAAAAAAAAAAAGAATAAAAAAAAAAAAAGCTCAAAAACAAGGTCAGTGATCAAGACCTGGAAAATAATAACCACACCTAACACTTCCAAAAAAAGCCCAAAAAAACCCCAAAACCAAGTATATAAAACACCCAAAAATAAAAAAAATAAACAAATAAAGAATGAATAAATAATCAACTTACATCCCTACACTGCGTACCTAGCACCAGCAAAGCAGCAAACAGCAAGTAAACCTTGAAGAACTGCGGAATAAACATGCTCACAGCACTGCAAGGTGTCAAAGAAAGCAGAAAACAGGCCAGTTGGCGCAATTTATACACTGACCCCCTTGGAAAAGGGCGGGAAAAGTGTAGATCGGCCGTTGCTCAAGCTCCTTGACCCCAACAACCGGGGTGAAGACCTGGAATAAGGTAGACTCCAGGAATGGATGGTGATTAGGAACAAGCAAAGGTGAAAAGAAATTAGCCAATAAAAAGAATTTTCAGTTATATTTACTATTTTTTTAAAGTTTTTTTTACGTCTGCTCATGCGTGGATTTGACTATGAGATTGGGGAGGTGAATAATGTGAATTAATTTAATTTTTTTTTTTTTTTTTTTTTTTTTTTGTTGAGAGATTCTTGATTGAGATTTTCGATTGATGGAATTTGAAATTTTGATATTTTTGTTTAATGATTTAATTAATTCCTGTTAGCCATTTAGGTTATTATTTAGGTGTGGTGGGACTGGTTTCCTCATTGCTCGCAACCCCACTTAATCTTCTTATGTTTTCAATGTCACCGATTTGCTGTTTTGGTGTTCTCGATTCTGCAACTAGGTTTAAAAAAAAAAAAAACTGATAATAGTGAAAATGAAATTCATAAATGTGTAAAAAAATAAAAATATTTGGATTTATTCTTGTTTTGTTGGTTTATTATGTGAATTAATGAGCAGGTATGAATAATTTGTGGTTTTGTGGGATTTTTTTGGTTTTTATATGAATAGTTTTTGAATTTTTTTTTTTGTTTTGTTATTGAATATAATAATGATTGAATTGAAAAATAATATCATTGTCATCTGTTACACCTGTATGTATACATTTGGTTTGTAATATAATGCAGCTTCCTACGAGTGACCTCATTTTCCACTTCACGGCCAAAGTACAGCAGCGATCCGGGTGAAAAACCGACGTGATGGTCACAACTAGATGAAATAAAATGTTAAAAAATGTGTAAAAATTCCAAGTAGAGGTCAAATACTCGAAGCGATCGTGTTAAAAGTGCTACCGATAAGTGGCGCCTGCTATTGGCAAACAACTAAATTAATACGGGGGCTAAATCAAATTCAAATCAAACCCAAATCTAGCAGGATATCTAGTAGATAAATAAATATTTAAAACGTGGTCTAAATACGGTTTAAATACTAACTTTAAATTCAAATAAATTTTATTTTTTGAGAAGGCACTTCGCAACTTGAGGTAAACTGAAATGGCGGAATGATGTGATAATATATGGTATGTCTAAGTCGACTCCGCGGATTTCATTCGATCGAGAGAATTTTTCATTGCCTAATAAAATACATTTAAAAAATTAATTCATTCTCAAAGAAAATTTTAAAAAAGTTAAAACTCTACTCATGCGCGTTTTCCGGTCGGCGGATAATTTTATAACATGAGGACAATGAGAGACAAAGATGAGAACATCCGATTTAAAATTTTCGGCCCAGTTTGGATGACTTCTGTGGATGTTTTCGGGAAAGTGATCATTGGTGGCGTTTATTAAAGTTTGTTCATTGTCAATTTTGGTTGAATTTTACGAAAATCAAAAGAATTTCTCGGTGGACTACTCGTCACCTGCATCGACTTATACCTTAAAGAGAAGGTTAATGTGAGATTAATTTATTTTTAGTCATAAAATGATAGGAAAAAAATACATTTTTACTCGTTTTAGCACAAAATACATTTTTAGGTAGAAGAAATTGAAGTTTTAGCACAAATAGCGAATAACGTTAAACCTCCGCTATACAAAAACAAATTAATAAAACAAAATTAATGTTTTATTTAATTCAGGCGATGAAACCCGATTGTTCGGAGGGGCAACAAAGAATCCTTCTTTTTCTTCGGTTTATTTGAATTCCGCAGAATCTTCCTCCTTTTCTAACAGCGATGTGAAAATCAGGTTCCTTTAAAAGACCATAATGAATTTTTGTCTTATTTGCTAGAAATAAAAATAAAAAAATGTCAATTAATTGTACAAAATTTAAAAGAAAATAAATGTTTTATACCTTGTCAGTTGTCACTTAGTCTGGTTGCTTTGCCTGCTGTTGCCTGTTTATTCCTGGGTACCACTTGGTAAACTGCAATTTTTAATAAATAATTAATATACAAATAACCGAATAATGAATCACACCATCTAAATAGAGATGTCCAACAAAATAGAATCTTTTTCCTCCTGTAAATGGCTTTTGAGAAATATATTTGATGATTTTCATAAAATTATCCATCAATTCATTTCTTTTCATATGAATTCGTTTTGTTATTGTAGCTAGCTAGACGATTTACATTTTCTTGATAATTCTCTTCTTGCGTCCATCGTGAATTTTATCTCTATAAATATAAATAATTCAAAAACAAAAACAAACGTAATCCTTGTTGTTCGTGATTGTTGTACAGCAATTCTCCAATTTTCAGCCATATACAGTGAATAAATCTAGGAGACTACGATGACCAGACCGTCTCGTCGGTCGCAGATATCTTTCCTAATTCAACGATTAATGAAAATTCGATTATTTTATGAATAAAAAAATCGTAGAAAAATATTTCCATGTTACTGTCCGTGCTGAAAACGATGTCTGATGCGATAAATATATATTAATTGCGATTCTAAGACAAAATTTAATGGAATTTTTTCGCTTTGCACGCAATACGTATATATTTCTGTCGATAATCTGAAAAAAATCTCATCTTCGGATGTGAGAAAAGTTTAAAAAGACTCAACATTTTCATCGGAATAACTGGGATACAAAATATCGGCTCCCTGTTTGTAATTAACCGATTTGACGAACGAACACCTTTGTTTGCTCGTAAAAAATTCATCTTTTTTTGGTCATGAATTCTGACGTTGTTACCGATTTCAAGCTTGAAACTGCTGTTGAGAATCTCTTCAAACGATTTTAAGTGATCCATTTGAGCTAAAGATCTAAATAAATTCATATAAAATTAATAACTCGAAGAGATAAACGATAAAATACCTTGACACAAAATGAAAAGCTGCATCGAAAGCGCCATTAAAATCGAAGTAAAAACATTGAAATAGAGTTTCATTTGATTTGATTGAAGTGTTTTATTTGTTTTTCGTGTTTTTTAGTCAATTCCCACTGGATTATGAAAAGGATTTTTATTTGGTTTCAGTGATTTTAAGTTTTGGATTGATTTTATTTCAAATTTTTTCTTTTAATTTTTAAAACAATTTGCAAAATCTGCTGTATTTTTATATAATTTGTACAATTATTAGTAATTTTAATAATTTTCTGTTACGAAATAAATAAATAAATAAAATAAATAAATAAATGAGTAAATATATCGAGTTTGAATTTCTACCGCCAGGCGAAAGTGGCGCTTATAGTCAAGCGCAAGCAAGCAGACGACAGTAGCCGCGGATGATTCGATGACGCAGGGACACGCGCTGCGGCTCCGCGATTATTTCCTTTTTAAACGTAAAAAATCCCTCGGAAACTTGAATATTTTAATAAGCATGAACAGTAATCATACTTTGAATAACAATTTGGACGAAATTTTTGATAAATTTGAAAAGATTTCGCATTTATATAGATAAAACGTTGATCCAAACCACAAACCACGTTAAATTATCAATTCATGTTCCGTTATGGTGTGTTATATGCTTAAAATCCCCAATTTTATCATAAAAAAAACTAAACGTAAACCAAAAAAACCACAATTTTTTTAACTGGCGGCTAGCGCCCTCTATTGATAACGAAACAAACAGAAAAAACTACTCCGCCATACAAACCGTGAGTCCGATTTACACCTGCCAGTGACGTAATTAAATATCCCGCCACTGCCGTATTTTAGTAAAAAAAGAAATTTTTGCAAAAAAAGAAATAGAAATATAACTTAGTTTTAAATCGTTAAGATATAAATAGATATTTTATGTATTTTATTACTTTATTTATAGATAATTTTCGAATTTTGCGCCGGAACAAAAAAAAACCAAAAGAAACGGATTCATATCGGGTTTTATTCAAACCCGTAAGTAATAAAATTCCACTAAAAAATAAACAAAAAAAACAACATATATTTAACATTATTTTTATTTCTTTCAATAAAATATAGTGACTACGTCCCGATGATACTAATTGACCCGTACTACTTCATCCGAGGACGCGAGGATGCGAGTACTGATGTCCAAATCATATGTCGACCTTCAATTTTATATTTCCAATTAATTAATTTGATTAAATTAAATTTACATAAAATCATGATCATAAATTAACAATATTTTTGCGTTGGTTTTTTGATAAATAGATAATTTGAAAAATTTCTAATTCCCAAATTACGAATTACAAATTTGAGACAAATTCGATTCGAAAACCAATATATCAGTCAAATTATTATTTTTTAAGATATGCTAGATTCACACTTGTCGTACACTCGTGATCGCACAACCAGTAACAGTAAGAAAGTAAGAGTAACTCGCTGTAATACCGTTACTTCCTTCCCGTTGACAGTACTGCGTGTTAACACAAATCGCGAGCTCTCGGAGGTGCAGCATCCAGACTGTAGGCACAACCGAGTGTAGACGCGCCCGTCATAGAGGCAATCTCGACCCTCAGGAGCGACGTGTACGAGGACATCGAGTGTAGGCGCGCCGAGTGAGGGAAGCATCCCCCGCGACTCGGTTCACCGAGTTGCGGGAGAGAGGCATCACCGAGTGGTGTAGCAGCCAGTGCGGCCAGAGGTGGAGATGGGAGCGTGCGAGTGTTGTACCACTGAGTGGTGTCTCGGTGGTGTTAAGACCGGTGCACAGTCGAGCGTATAAAAGACAACCTACCGGTGATGATCTTAAGAAAGTGTGACCTGAACGTAGAGCTCTACCGACTATCGACAGAAGGGTTTAATCGTAATGGTTTCACTATTACGGTTTCAGCGATTATCTACCAGTGGGGCGGACTACGAGTGGTGTCGACCAAGATGGAACGACTGTCCGTCTTTCCTTGGTTGGATCCTTCGAGTGATCGGATTAAGGTGTGAGCACCGAGTACGAACTTAAAAGTGTGAACACGAAGTGTTATTGACAGGAGTTAATCTAGTCTATTAAAAAAATGGAAAAATATTCGAGTGATTTCTGGTTTTATTAAATCTCTTTTTGAAACCAATACAAAAATATGTTTACTGTCATTTAAGCGGGATTTTAATCGATATGGAGAGGCTTTTTTAAATGTATTTTTACAAGTACCCGATCGAGCACGGAATCGTTACCAACTGTGGGACGACAAGCGGACAATTTGCCGAGGTAGAGAAATGATAATTACGGATGCGCTCAGACAATAGATGGCGCCACCAGATTAGAAAACAAACGGAGAAACAAATAACCCATTACTAATAAAAAGAATTTTTTAAAATTAAAATTATATAGTAAATTTATTCGGGAAAAATTGGATATATTAAATTCATATTTTAAAAAAAATTTTTAAAAATTCATATTTTAAAAGAAAATGCATCAAGAATTAATATTTTAAAGGAAAATGCATTAAAAAAAATCACTAAATTAATAAAAAATGCATTAAAAATTCATATTTTATAAGCAAAATACTAAATTATAAGCAAAAATTACTAAATTGATGGAAAATGCATTTTTAATCGCTAAGCTAATAGAAAATCAATTATTACTGCAAAATCCATTAAATATCGATTTACTGTTGCAAAATACATGAGAAACAATTCAAAACAATTATATTCCCTAAACTAAAAGTAAAATAAGAAAATAATTTGAATTTTGTCTATTTTCAGCACCAATTATTTTTGTGCCCTTTTTCCAACCTGGCAGCAAAAAAAAAAAGAAAAACAATCAGACTAGGTTCACACTTCGACCTCAGTTACCTTCTTCGTATTTACACAAAGTGCGAACACCGAGTGACAGAATGGGTTATGCGAGTAAATTGATGGTAGTGCCACCGACTAGAAGCCGGCCTCGATACAGCGCAGCGATCGGAGAGCACCGAGTGGTTGCGTGGATTCACCGTATCGGATGACTAAGGTGAAGCACCAGGTGGTGAACGGTTATTCTACGACCTGCGGACTGCGAGATTAGTCATGCCTAGATTCGCGTGTCACTACCGAGTGCATGGGTAAATGGGAGAGAGTGAATGCGAATGAATGACGCGCCAGTGGGGCACCGAGTAGTGGGAGCGATCACTCAATGTTGGCCATCCAGGGCTGGGTAAAACCAGTTGCGCGATGTAAACCTCCTAAAGGTGTAGCTCCGTGCGGATGGTGCCCACTAGCGGCGTGAATGTGAATGTTTTACGTAGTGGAGGCACCGAGTAGTGGGAGCGATCGCTGAATGTTGGCCATCCAGGGCTGGGTAAAACCAGTTGCGCGATGTAAACCTCCTAAAGGTGTAGCTCCGTGTGGATGGTGACCACTATGTAATGTGAATGTCAAATTACGTGTTTGTGATTGTTGTATGAATGTTGAATGAATGCGAATGTGTGAACGTGGAGGTTGATACGAAGTGGAAACTCGAGGTGCGAATACAAAAGTGTTTGCGAAGTGTGAATCTAGCCGAAAAAAAACCGTTTGACGATAAATGTGTTAAATGTGGGATTCTCGCATCCGAACTCGATGGAGTGTGGAATCGTGGAAAGAAATGGAAAAACAAAATTTGTATTTCATCTTCTGCAAGGAATTTTTTGTCGCGCACGAAGAAATCGGTTTTGAAAAATGACGTCAAGTAATCATTACTAAAAACAAAATTGCATTAAAAAAGTCGATTTGTTAAGGGAGAAATAAAAAATTGATGGAAAAATGTGAAAAAAATCGAGATTGAAAATCGATTTAATAATTAAAAATAGATTTATTGACGGGAAAACTCCGACAAATCGATTTTTTTTCTTTTTCTTATTGATAAAGATGATTACCATTAATTTTGTTTATTTTAGGTATAGAATCGTGTTTCTCTGCGCATCCGCCAACAGATGTGGAATACGCATCAAGATGCTTCTAAATCGTTCACTTTGTTTTGTTTTTTGAAATAACACTTCATTTTGAGGGATTTCATTATCTTTGTTTATTTTAAATAAAAACGTTTTATTTTGTGGTACTTTATTTAACAAACACGGTAACACCTCGGAGCAACGTTTTACCGTGTTTGTTGCTTCTACTATATGGACAGCAGTGAAATCCTATGAAAACATCAAATCACAAGTATACAGGTAAGAATCGTTAGATAGTTTTACTCGATGATATCCAGCTCGACAGTTGTGAATGCGCAGCAATGGAATCCTATGAAAACATCAAATCAAGTGCGGTGCACAGGTTGTAACTTGTAAGAACATGATATCCAGCAACCAAAAAGCAACCAAAAAAGCAGACAATCATTTTTTCGCTAAAAAGGGATTTACATGATTTGTTATACAGTGATCGATAGATTTACGAAACGAGTTTAATAAATAGAATATTGAAAATGTTAAAATAGCGCCAATAAGACAGCGGTGCCAAACATTGTAACTTTTTAAACAAAAGGCGCTTTACCACAGATCGGTGATACTCGTTTTGACAGCTGAAGAACCCCCACAATGACGCCGAATACTGATACCCTTACACATATTGAGATCAGGGCATCAAGCGGTAATTTCAAAGGAGTGAATTTCATAAGACAACTCCTGAGAGAATTGTTCATTCAAGAAGTAAACGGATCACCGAACATCATGGTTTCGGATTTCTCATCACAGATGGCATCAGTGATCATTGCTCACCGAATAACATATTTTTTACGTAAGAAAACAACAGAAGCGTTATGAGCATATAATAGGGATTGGAGTTATTGGTGTAAAGAATACATTCTCTAATATATTCATTAATTAAAGTTAAAGTAAAAAGGTAAATTTTCCAAAAGTCTTGACACTTGAACGCAGGTAATCGACAAAAGGGATGTGAATTGTAATTTGTGTGAAGCTTGTTTTGATATTGGTGGTTGAGAAATTAAAATTTATTTGAAAAGATACCAACTCAATTTTCAGATTGTTTGACAGAACACCTAACTGTTTATTTTTGTTTATTATTAGAAGTTTTGCGGTTCAACCACACGACACATGGATGAAACTTGACCGTGTAAAAGAGGTCGTCTAACGATACCACAACTTACAGTATACAGTTCAAAACTCCCATTACCGCCCACGAATTGCCATTTTACACAGGAAACCACTTTTAAGGTAAAGTCTTCGCTTTATTCACATACAACATATAAACACATTCCATTTGCCTCGCAAATGATTTCTGTGTTGTGTGTGTGTGTTGGCACAATACATACTAACACATTTGGTGACATAATGTTCGAAAAACCACATTCCTCAGTGCTGACAATTGTAATGTTTTTTTTGTCCCAGCAGCCGCATTTGTTGATTTGATTGGTTTCTATAATAGTTGTGATACAATTACTAAGTTTACATGAACATGCTTTTCTGGAAAATGACGTCATCATTTATCAAGTGGAAAAATGGAAACTAGAGTGAATACTCCATTTTTTACTTTTCCACTTGAGAAATCATTTTTCAGAAAAGCGTGTGCATGTAACTAGAGTAAATGTCATACGACACTTTTCTACTGTCATACACATCAGTTAACTTGATTAGTGATTTGTGCAGTTTTGGTACGTTAGCTTCCCATGAAACAACCCAATATTGTATTAACATTTTTGAACGTTGAACGAATGCTTGAATGTTGGTTCTTAGACAACATCCGTTCGATGTTAAATCAACATTCTGAAACAACAATCAAACATTTTAATATGGGTTGTTGATATGCAACATTTATCAGATGTTGTATCAACATCTAATGCTGAATTAGATGACTGATGATACAACACATGTTGTGTAAATGTTGAATAAATATTGTATAATGTCGAATGTTGAAAAAATGTTGATAAAAAATGACATTATTATATTGAATCAACATTAAAAGATATTTTCTGAATGTTGCTTAGTAAATTTTTTTTTTTTTTGTTTCTTTGGCTTTCCTGCCAAACACAAAGCCAAAAGTTGACTTACTTATGCTGTTGTTTTCCGAATGATAACTACGTAATTGGTTTGATTTATAATCTTTATGTTTGAGTTACCTTGAGCATTTTAAACTGCACAACTTTTAGCTTTGTGTTGCAGGAAGCAGAAATCTTCATGCGCAGCTGCCCCTTAGCTTTTCTGCAATATAAAGTCAAAAGATGAAAGCCATCAAAACTAATCACATCAACCAACTTGATTAGTAATTAGTGATTTGTGCAGTTTTGGTAGTTCTCATGTAGTTTGTGCTTCAGTTGGTTATTGAATTCTTTGAGGATATTCTTTATTGTATTTAATCTTCAAGGTAAGTTGTTGACCTCTAAACTGGTTTTTTTGCATCTCCAACCATGTAGAGAAAAAATAATTTTTTTCTTCATTAATTCCAAACATGCGCATAATATAATCAACTAATTTTATTTAAAAAAAATTTGAGTAGACACCATCAAATCCTGACTAAAACACAGGATTCATTTTTCCAAAGCGCTGTAAAAATGTATATAGAATGTACAAAAGTTGCTACAACATGATTAAAAATACTTACAAGGAGAACAATTTGTAATTTGGCATTTTTGTAAACAGGTATCATTTGTTAATAATGATATCTATACTTTACAAGTAACTTGTACAAATAATTTCAATACTTCTGTTTAGGGTATTCCAAACAGAAATAATTCAGAAGAATAATTAAATTTTTTTTTAAAAGGAATGTGTAAAATAAAATCTGAATTATTTTGTCAGAGGAAATACAAAATACAAAGTATTATTCTTAGTATACAATACTACAACCAAATTTGGAGAAAATTTAATTTTTTGTAAAAAAAAAAAAATCAAAAATTCTGGAATGTTATTTCAGAATTAATAACAAGTATTTTACAAATTGTAAAAAATAAATGTCTCATTGTTTGAAAGACCCAATTAACATATACGCCTTTAAAAAATTTGAAAATTTTACAACTTATCACAGCGTTAAAAAAATCGGTTGTGCCTATTTTATCCGGAAAAAATTCTTATGGCACTTGCGAGGCAACAACATCACTGAACTGCAATATTTTCACTATTGTTCATTGCCACTATTTTAGCTCTTTATTTTGTTCAATTTTCAATAAGTTAAAAAAAAAAATTTCCTTCACATTGGTAAACAAAATTCTCTCTTTTCACACAGTAGTTTCATTTCGTTTATGATTGAGTGGTTGAAGTTCTTTCTGAAGCCTTTCATAATCATTGTAGTACTCGTGGTCAGAATCATCTTCGCTCGGAGTCCGCCGCGGCCTCCCATTCATTGTGGGATCCGTTAATCCATTGTTCATTATGTGGTACTCCGGATTATCCATTGCAATTGCATTTCTAGTTGCTGCTTTGAAGCGTGGATCATATTGCAAGTGATTGCCATTAACTGGAACTGAAAAAAGTCATTTGTACACAAAGTACACGAGAATTGGTAAAATTCTAGTTTTACCTTCCGGAAGTTTAGTGTCTCCTATTAAATCCATATACGTAGATGCATTCGGATTAGTTGTCACAGAAGGCATTAAGTAGTCATCCTCATCCACATTTGGTAGTTGAATTTTTACATCGTCTTTGTTCAAAACAAACACAGGATGACCATTTTGTAAAAGTTCATCATCTATATCCATATCTGAAACAGTTGAAATCGATTAGTTTGATTACCGTAAAACCTGGCTGTAGCACCCACGGGCTTATTATCGAAAAAGTGACATTTTTGACTTCCAAAAAAAAGTCAAGCGGGCTGATTTTTAGCTTTTGGGCTTAAATACTGTATTCGCTCGGAAAGAACGGCATGCCGGATAATGTCAAGTCAGACCAGGGTGCCGGATAATGTCAAGTCAGACCAGGGTGCCGGATAATGTCAAGTCAGACCAGGGTGCCGGATAATGTCAAGTCAGACCAGGGTGCCGGATAATGTCAAGTCAGACCAGGGTGCCGGATAATGTCAAGTCAGACCAGGGTGCCGGATAATGTCAAGTCAGACCAGGGTGCCGAATAATTCGAATTATCCGGCATTTTGTCCATTTAATTATTAATTGACCAGTTGTCTACTTGTTAAAAACTGGTCAGACTCGTATTTACCTGCATGTCGTTGTTTCCGAGGGAATACGGTATGCATGTGGGTTTATGTGCGGATATAAGCCGATGGGTGCTAATGCGGGATTTTACGGTAGTTAAAAGTTGGAAAAGTCACTTTTGTTTGCCTTCAATATTGAATTTAGTTCATGACAATTATTTTCTGATTACTCTAAATCTTAGCTTTACAGTTTAAAGGCAAAGATCCTGGAATTTGGTACTGACTTACCGCGATTAAGTAATTTAACCGGATCGCTGCTATAACGTGAATTGACTGAATCCCTCCTAATTAAATTAGGAGAATTAGCTGCTGCTGCTTCCAGATGGGAAAAATTCCGGTCTGGCCTCGGCCTCATCTGAGGTGACCGGTTAGAAGACCGACTATCAACACTATCGATCAACCACTGATTGTCCATCACAATTGGCTAATTGGGATCAAAACAATTGAAAACTAGAGAAAAATAATTCATATTATGTAAATATTTACCTTAATTGGCGACGGTAATGGAAGTGTTTGACTTCCAGATGTGGACGGAAGACGGATTTTAGGCTGAAGGTATTCTTCGGCATCCATGATGATTTCAGGTCCTTCAGTTGCAACGCTTAGATTACGGATCAATTCTTTTTCATCTTGTGGTGTGTAACTAGGCAGCCGCATCAACTTATCACCAGGAATAACCAAATAACGACCTGGATCGCGAGCCATTTTGGCAAATTCGTCACCGAGTTCCTTGAAATTAGGACGAGAATCTGCATCCAGCATCCAACCTAAAAGATCAACAAAATTGAGACTAGGTTTAAGTAAGACAAATGATCAATAGCCTTTTGACCTCCAAAAAAAATAAAGCGGGCCGATTTTTAGCCGTGGGCTTAAATACGCATGTGGGTTTATATGCAGATAAAAGCCCTTGGGTGCTAATTAGGGATGCACCGGATCCAAAAATTACCAAATTCCGAATTTCACCGAATTTTGAAATTATTTAAATTCCGAATACTGGTCGAATACCGGATTATTTCATCTGAAAATCCCGAACCCCGCATTAGCACTGCTAATGTGGGATTTTACGATTAATTTAAATCAACTTACATTTTATCATGATCATGTATACATCTATGGTGCAAACAGAAGGCTGTGGAAGTCGTTCACCCTTCTCTAATAAATCAGGTACTTCCCGAGCAGGAACATTTTCGTATGGACGACCACCATAAGTGAGCAGTTCCCATACTGTCACTCCAAAAGCCCATACATCACTTTTGTGGGTGAAAATCCGATGTTGTATGCACTCCAATGCCAGCCATTTGATCGGCATTTTGCCACCTGCAGCCTTGTACTCATCCTCATTGATGTCTAATAACTTAGCCAAACCGAAATCAGTTATTTTCACACATTTGGGTGTTTGAACTAAAAAAAAAGGAAAATGTTGGTTGTTATTGAATTTCAGAATATTTAACCCTCAGAAGCCTATGCTATGGGTCAATTGACACAGGCAATAGTTCTGAATACAATTTTTTTTCAAAAAATTTTTCAAAAAATCTGAAATTTTCTGGAGCTGTTGAAAAAGTGGTTTTACATACACTCAATTTATTTGGTAATTTTCAGACTTATGAAAAAAAGTTATTGTAAAGAGAAAATATGAGCCCCTTAAAATCTCAGCTTAAAACGTTTTCTGTTTTCACTGCATTTGTTCTCTTTTAGTGAGAGCGCTTTTAAAATACAATATGCAAAGTAGAGATAAACAAAGCACATGTCGGCACATGTTCAGTTCACATTTCATATCAATTGCAATTAATTGCACTAATTGGAATTAAAATTAAGTTAATATACACAATTATTATAAATAAATAATTAAACACCTTGCATGCTGTTCAAATGATCACATTTTGACCGAGTGTCTCGATTTTTACAATCGGTGACATCTAGCATCAGTTGGTAAAACCATGGTAACCATGGTAACAGCACTAAAGCGCTTCAACTCAGAGTATATAAAACATGTCAATTGACACCACTAATAGGTCTTTGCGTTGACCCAAAATGTTAGACGTCTGAGGGTTAATTTTTATTAAGGAAAAAAAAAAAAATACCTAAAACATTTCTTGCGGCAAGATCTCGATGGACCAATCTTTTTTCTTCAAGATATGACATGCCTTTGGCAATTTGCATGCACCAATTAAGAAGTGGCTTTGATCCAATTTTATCCCTATTGTTTCTTACATAATCCAATAAGCAGCCTAATGGCATCAACTGAGTGACCAACATCATTTGGGATGTCATGCAAACAGCGAGTAATTGAAGTAAATGTGGGTGTTCAACGCTGGCCATGATGTAAGCTTCCTGAAAAAATATAATTGAATTAATTATAATGACATGACATGTAAGAATAAAGAATTTTTACTTCTAAAATTTCTTTGTTCGCATTGGTGCCAGTTCCTTCTCTTAAAACTTTGATTGCTACAGGAATTTTTACATTTTCACCTTCAGGAACCCACACACCCTAGAACAAATTTTGATTAGTAAGAATAGAAAATGATTTGGGTTCATTATATTTACCTTGTATACTGTCCCAAATGCACCATACCCCAAAATGCCTCCTTTTCGGAGTTCGGCTTCTTTGACAATGTGCAGTTTTGCTAAATTCGGTTTTACATTCGATGGTTTGAGTGGTTCGTCAGATTCGTATCCAGTCATACGCTGAAGTTGTATCAGATGTTTTATAAGGATTTTGGGAATTTATATTTTTTTAGGAAATTATTTGACTTACCATAGTCATTTTAACAGTATTTTCTTTGGATTTCGCTCGTTGCCAACACTGATATCCAAGCAGTGCAAGAAACAGACCCACAAGCACAATGCAGCCAAGTACACCCAATAAAATGGGCAAATATTGAGTTTCCTCTCTTTAAACAAATTAACATGTTAAACAAATGTATGAATACTTGATTATAGAATACATGGTCCTATGTAAACAGGGAATAGATGGTAAAGACAAATGACCAGGATTATTGGATTATAGATTATTGGATAAAGGATTATTGGATTATTGGATAAAGGATTATTGGATTATTGGATAAAGGATTATTGGATTATTGGATAAAGGATTATTGGATTATTGGATAAAGGATTATTGGATTAAGGATTATTGGATTAAGGATTATTGGATTATTGGATAAAGGATTATTGGATAAAGGATTATTGGATAAAGGATTATTGGATTACAACCTAGATTTGGTTGTACAACTATGACAGTAAGAAGAAAACTAGAAGATTATATACAATAGATGATTTTAAGACCACCAACAAACAATAACAGATACAGATTCTGAAGAAATGCTTGAAACCAGAACCAGAACCTTTATAATTTGTGTGGAAGTGTATTTTACTGAGAATTAGTTATGGAAATGGAAAAGATGTAAATAGAATGAGTTGTTTAAAATAGAGACATAAGAAGTTAAGTTTTCTAACATTATTGTTTATTCAGCTTCAGCATCAGCATTAGAAACTTACTTTTTTTTTCCAATTGAGCTTTCTGGTTCAATACTGGAACACAGAGGAACATCCTCTTCCGACGAATAATGTTTATAACGCATGTCATTTGGGCAAGTAGTTGTGCAATTAAACTATTAAAAAAAAAATTAAATCAACATCTTGAAATAGAAAAAATTTGCTGATCTACATACCTGACTGCTATTATTTCCAATTATTATTTTGTAATTTTTACATATGTCGCAGTGTGTTGGACCTGGTCCTGAGCATCCTCGACATTCTGGAGAACAAGGCAAACACTCCCGCGTCAAGTTGTCAGCATACGTCTCAGAAGGACAACTGTCTTCACAGTGTTCATTATATTTATACTGAGCACATTCTTTGCACACTGAAAAGTGGAATCCAAAGCCGGTACATCTTTTGCATCGTTTGTGGCACTGTCGACACACCGATTTCAGCCTCAAAGGTTCCAAGATGCCCGTTTGTTGTGGCGATACCGTGTCGCTGTAATAACCATCTGGACATGTCGGTGTATCGTTCAAGCATTCCTATACAATTAATTTACAATTAATACTTTTTACGCAAGATATAAATGTAAAATATTCACCACTAGCATTGTATTCGGATCACGGCCTCTGATTATCGCTCGTTCGCACGAATTGCATCCACCTTCTCCGATAAATTTTCCGGGACCAGTACATCCATCAGCGCAGTTGATGTCACATGGCAAACAAAATCCAGTGGCATTATTGTACTTAAGTGCAGGACATTCCGCCAAACAGTTGGGTCCATCTACCACATGCTTGCATACTGTACAGTTTGCTGGGCCCTGCAGAAGAGAGTACAATGAAAATAAGTTATAAACTCTATCCAACAATTCGTGCACGAAACTGAAAAGTGAACTTTTTTCAATTGTACTGAAAGTATATATTGTAGTATCTTATTTTAATCCTCTAGTCGAGCTGAGTCGAAAAATCATTGTTTCGAAGCCAAAAAATATGCGCAACAATACAAAAACCCAAATGTAAATATTTTTTAAAAATATTTTACAAGTGTTTTAGTTTGTTAACAATGGCATGCACATTTTTGGACTACAAAGCAAATAAGATATAACAATATATAGTTTCAGTACAATGCATAGGTCATTAACCTAGAGTATAGTAATAGAGTATAGAGTATAGTAAAGATTGTTTTGTTTTACCGGTCCTCTGCAGGTCTGTTGACACTCTTTGTGACAATGTTCGCAGATTTTCTTTCCGGAGTCATAAAGACTGAAAAATGAATGAATGTTAATTATTGTTGTTTATATGTATATTTTTTTTAGTAGTTTTACCCTTTTGAAAAATTACAGCTTTCAATGCAGCTATCATCGAGTTTATAGTTTGCACAAGATAGACATTCATTTGTACCGATTCCCCAACATCCTTCTTTCGAACATTGTTGATGACAAACAAGGTTTAAGGCTCCTAAGATTTTTTTTTAAAAAAAAGTTGTCAGGAAATTTTGAGTTTTTCAGTTTTTAACTTACGGCATTCATTTGATGGTTTGTTGTTTTGAAGCAGGATTTGTTGCTCGCTTTTCATCAATTTTCTCCAATTTAATTCTTCGGCAAAACAGAGATCTTTGTTTTCCAATATTGCTACTGATCCTGATCTTATGCTTTCCAAAGAACGCAGTTCCAAAGATTGCAAAGTAGTTTTTACGATATATAAAGCTGAGAAATATCTATAAAACGTGGAAATTACTCATTTTAGATGATAATTGAATAAAGAGTGAAATCAAAAGTGGAAATATCCTCACTCTGTCAATTCTCGCCCGCCAATTACTGCCAAATTCCTAAAGTAGGACAAATTTCGGAAAGCTGGATGAGATGCTTGAATGTTGATGTATCCGGTAACTTCTTTTAGAGTGCTGAAGACTTCCAATTTGTCAGGATGCATTTTGTTAAAACGTGGACCAAATGTGAAGCTAAATATGAATATGACATTAGTTTTCAATAGGAATGAATGAGATAATGCAATTTACTTGGGATAGATGTGCTGAAATCCCTGAAATGATGATTCTAATATCATCAGAGAGCCTTCTATTATGGTACAATCCTTGTATAAATCAATATTGCCTGAATGAACCGCCTGATCAAGCGATTTACATGCTAAAATTGGAAGTGTTATAAAAAATAAAAATTCTTCATAATTTACCGTATCTTACTTTTTGGACATGGTCCGTCGCATGCTTTACATTCGCCATTTACTGCTTTTTTATTTGTTGGACACGCTCGAACACATGCACCACTATCCTTTAATAAATGTTCTGTAAAAATATTGCATTTTGAGTAATATTTTTCTTTTAGGAAATTTGTTTAAGAAATAGTAGTCAAATTTTTTTTCAAGATTTTAAAAATTTACCATTTACCAATTTCTAGGAAGAATGCATGTTGAAAGTGAATAATTAAAACCAATTTACTTTGATTATAAAAAAAGAAAATTAATTACCTGGGCAATTTTTGACACATGTCGCTCCATAAGCATATTTCCCATCAGGATTTATTTCCCAAGAATATGTTATCGGATTATATTTGACCATTTGTGGACATTCTTGTTTACAGACACCATCATCGTAAAAATTACGGCAAGCCTACAAGAAAACAAATAAACCAGAATGTAAATTAAGATTGGGTTATTCAATATTGTTGC
Source organism: Strigamia maritima (assembly GCA_000239455.1). Taxonomy (NCBI): domain Eukaryota; kingdom Metazoa; phylum Arthropoda; class Chilopoda; order Geophilomorpha; family Linotaeniidae; genus Strigamia; species Strigamia maritima. The sequence continues at coordinate 49,009 of JH430149.1, forward strand.
ATTACTTACAAGACAATCACTTTGCTTTGGACCCTTGCAACCTCCGGCACAGAACAAATGACAACATTCTCTTGGCCTATTACCAAAACATCTTCCTTGGTGACATTGCGGCGAACAGTTAATTTTGCTGAATTTTTGACAATTCTCTACTCCTTCGCCCCAACAACCTTCAGGACAATTTGGATCACAAGGAGGACCTGCAGAAACAAAGTTCATTTTTAGCTATGTTCTTTAAAAGTTACCGTATTCTCTCGGAAAGAACATCCGGCATGCCGGATAATAGTAAATCTGATCACGGTGCCGGAAAATTTTCCGGCATGCACAAAAAGGAGTATTACATTTTACAGTATTACAGTACCGATACGGCATGCCGTAAAAATGACAGCTAGATGTCTGATTTTCAAAATCTGGTCAAACTCGGTTTTTCTGGCATGCCGTTCTTTCCGAGAATATGGTAATAATTTTTAACTTGCATTCTCTTTCTGGTTCCGTAAAGTTGTAGACGTAGACATGTTTCGCAAGGTGTCCGGTCAAGATTTCATCCCAACGAATTGTTTTCATGTGACACAAGTTGAAATTGTTGAACAAACCAACATTACCAGTCAAAATATCTATTTAAAGTTGAGAATTACAAGTTAAAGGAATAGTTCATTGTTGCATTGTATATGCATACCTCTCAGTACTGGCATTTCTAAGTTGTTCATTTTGCTAAGTGTGACCATCAATGCAAATTCCTCATCATGTACACTTAATTTGAATAGTGTTCGTCCTCGGATGATCTGTAGACTGGGCAAAACAATTCTCTTGACATCAACGTGTGATATTAAGACGTATCCGGTCACTTCGCGGATGTCTTGGAGGAAAGACAATTCTAAATTCTCATCCTATCAAGACAAATTAAGTTGAAAGATGAAAGATGAAAGATGTTTAGGCAGTTTTGATTGATTCTACCTGTAGCCATGTGAGTTCCAAGTTACCATCAACATATGTGCAATTGGTGTACCGATCTCGGAGATTACGGTAATGATGTTCGCGATTAGACGGTACAGACATCCGTCCATTGGTACCAATGCATACTGCAAAAATAAGTAGAGAAAGTATAAATATTTTGCCCTTACATTTTCTTGTAAGGTTTTAAGTTATAACTTTTTTGCGGCAGGTACTTTTTCCTTATAATTATAACTTTTTATGTGGTTATATAAATAGTAGGCAGGTTCAAAAATTCATTTAAATGAGTATAATCATGTTTACACTCGTTTAAATATCAATTTGCACTTTGTTTACACGAATTATAATTATATTCGTGTATCTGCCGTTCAACTGAGTTAAATGGAAACGGCCCATTTTCATTGTGCAAATGCACGTGCAACAAAAATTGGCATGTAGAAAGTTTTATTTGCCGCCATCTTGAAACATGTGTGTAAATCTATTGTATAAATGCCAGTGTAAATGCATATGCAACTTTTTAACTCGAAAAGTCAGTCGTGCAATTGACATTTTACACGATCAGTTGTACTAGTCGTTCAGTGCAAAATCATTTTCGAGCCTACCTACTATTTATAACCATAAAAAAGTTATAATTATAAAGGAAAAGTACCTGCCGCAAACTCGGTAATATCTGAAAAAGTTTAGACATTTTTGATTGCCAGTAAAAACCTTGAATCTGTATTTTTTCTTTAAGTTTGTATAACTAATTACATAACTTGGCTGACCATAAATAGCTGTTTTATTAGTGTGTGATTTGCAATGAAAACTTCCAAGAAAAGTAAAAAAAATAGTGAAATAAGGAAAGATCTAAGAGAAAATATTGCAGAGCTTTCTGGGAAATAGAAACCACTCCTTTAGTTTGTGGTTTTTTTAAGTGCAAGCCATCTTTCCACCTGTTTTTAACATAAAAATAAAAATAAGATCTTAGAAAAGATCACATTCCAAGTCAATTACTAAGCCTAATTGCCCTGTGTGATGTAGCCAAGCGAAACATTAAAGCAGTTAGACATTACTGCAACATTGCTCAGTGCTTGCTCACAACCAGTTTAATAGGAACCCCTTAAGGTAAAAAAAAAAATAAAGGAAATATGAAGTATAAATCACAAGCCATTCTTTGCATGGTGTTATGCCATGACCTCACAAGTTTACTCACATGTAAGTAAACCTGACACATGACTGTTGTTTTTTTACCCGATACTTAAAACTGTTATCTTTCCACAGATTAAAAAGAAAAATTAATCACTAATTTAAAAACTTTCAGCAGGTGTATTTTTATCAACTTTTTGGTAAAACACTTGTGATAAGTAAATTACAAAACAAAACTTTCAAGGTTCAATATCATTGGATTGTCCTATTTTTCTACAAATCTACAGATTTCTGTAGATAATTTCTACAGATTTGCACATTAATACAAATTAATATAAATTTGTATAAAAACTACCATAGGTCATTTTTATAGTCGTTTATGGTCGTGTTTTTGTTCGTTTATGTTCGTTTATGTTTGTTTATGTTTATTTATGTTCGTTTATGGACTCTTTTGGTCATTTTTTGAATTATTTTTTTAAGTGCATTAAACAATCGCCGGGAAAAGGCTCTGGCCAATGGGAGTTTCTTGCAATGTGTTGGAAACAGAGTTTAGTCATTGTAACTGGATGTTGACCTATGCCTACTTTCAAGATCCAAATTTGGACAACATTCTAAATTCAGATTTAGACACATTTGCTGGACATCTTGATGTCCATACCCATATCAAGTGTGAAGAAATTAGCCAGTAGAAATCTGATGTAGTAATTCTTATAGCTATGTCAAATATGTAGATTTGGGACATCCAGTTGACATCCAGAAAATCAAGTCAAGACATCTGGTTGATCCTGTACAATGCTTGCCCGAAGGAGAATAAAGTGCTTTTTAATTAGCTATTGGTGTGTTCTCCTTAATAGTCAAACATGACTACCTTGAAGAAAACCTAAAATTGACTTTGATTTGACTTTGTATTCAGAGTCAAGTCTGGTGGTAATAACTTCTGCCATTAACTCCTAACAAGATTTTCTGTGGTTTCTCCAGTTCTTGGTACAATTTCAAGGTTTGGTTTTTCAAAGAAAAAACCATTTTACATGGACAAGCAGTTGCTGAATAAACAAATCCTATTATTCAAAAAACAATTGTGTGTGTGAGAATGTTCATAGCTACAATAAGTTTGCATTGTGTCACTCTGCAAACAGTTAACAACAAAGAAGATGGAAATTCTACAAGGAATGTCATATTTACAGAAATCTGTAACTCAAATATCTTATCTAAGAGAGAAAAAGAGAATATTAGGTGCGTTCAATTTGACTTGAACTCATTACATGTGACGTTTTGGACGTCATAGTTATGGCAAATGCCTTGGTAAAGATAATTAATCTCACTTAAGTTGCGTTCAATATCGCCTGAATTCGTATCTTAAGTAAAGATGTCTAAAGTAGGAGGTTTCAGATGAATATGACGTCAAATATATCACATCCTGCCACTTTAAGTCAACTACACACTTAAGAATTTTATTCAGGCAATATTGAACGCAACTTAAAGGAGATTAAGTACCTTAAGCAAGTCATTTGCCATAACTCCGACGTCCAAAACGTCACATGTAATGAGTTTAAGCCAACTTAGCGGTTAAGTCAACTAAGTTAATTTACCTAAATCAAATTGAATGCACCTATTGTTTATTGGTGCAAGTGGCAACCAAGACGTATAGTGTGACATTGCGTTGTGTAATTTTTTGTTCTGTAATAAGGCCAATCTCATCTAAGAACTAATGTAAATTGATGAAGAAAAAACATAAAGAAACTAACTCCTTCCGCCTTTGACAAATTCAAGTTCCTTTTCACGTTGAGCGCCATAACAACCGGGCATCCAGAAGGTAACATAGATGACTGCGCAGCATCCAATAAAAAGCAACCATCTTGTATGGCGGTGGACATCACGATCCAAGTCCCATGCGGTCATGACCGCATATGCAGATTTATATACAGTATTTACACTTGACTTGCGACAATAACTACAATCGGTTATCTTGTCGGGAAGTGGGTCTTTAATTGACACTCGGACATCTCCTTTGTAAATGATGTTTAGATTGTATACAAGATGGCCGCTGTCTTGATTATCACTCTTGTCGAATAAATTGGCCTTTCGGGAAGATTCATTGCGGCCATCTTGTTTATTGTTTGAGACCTTTTGGCTTATGATGGTGAATCCTGCAGTAATGGACAATATTGTTATTTACTACTTCTGAATAAAATATCACTTGCAAACTTCATTTTTTTAAAAAAATAGACAACTTGCATTGTTGAACAATAATGATTTACCTTAGAAAGAGTCAAAAAGAGAGAAAGTATCAATTTGTGTCAAGCATTTCTTATTTTGGAGTGATTGGAACTGCCCAAACTCCTCCCACTGAGTTTTATGTTATTACAACCCAGTTGTTGTTTTCATTGTTTTAGATTGGATTTTTTAAAAATATATTTTAGTCTATTTCTTCACTCAAAATAATTTCATTTCCTGGTATGTCCTTGCTTGGTCACATCAAGGATGTATGTAAAAAAAAATGTAAAACAGGTCACAAACTAATACACCTGCAAAAGCCGCCCACACATCTGACACACCCTCAGTCCTCACTTGTACTTAAATTTGAATTGAACAAACTATTTAAGATTAGGCTTATATTGAGGCACTTTCAAGATATAAATATTATATTGTTGAAAATTGACTTTTGTTTAATGGAATTGAAAGGTCCTTCACTTGTAATGGTTAGTTCCCATTGAACGTAACGTAACGTAACATACAGAAATTTAACGTAACTTAAAGAAAGTAACGTCACACTGTTTGTAGACAGTAAATGTAAACCGATCAATCATGTAATTTCTCATTCCCTCGTTTTTCATGCAAGAAGCAGCTGTCTTCTCATTGGTTGCTGTAATTTCTTAAGTTACGTTACTTCCTACTTCAATTTTGAAGTTTACGTCTGTGATTTTAAACCCACAGTGTAGCCATCTTGCGTTACGTTACAGAGTGGTGTGAACAACAACGTAAACTAACCAGAACAATTGGGATCTAGCGAAGATGATGCTTTCAGAGTTGTGACGTCAGATATATGTGAAAAGTGAATGAATTTTGGTTTCAGTCTAGGAAATGTTTTGCAAAAACAAGTGAAATTAGATAATAGGTATTCATAGGTGTAATAGGAGATGGTTTTTCTGTTTGTATTGATTGTGGATACTTAAATAGAAAAGAAAAGGTCACATTCCAAAGTGTACAAAGCCAGTTTGGCAAACAACACTTGATGATTTATTGGTTCACTGGGGTTTGAGTGGATTAATTGTGCATGATTATTATTTTTTTTTTTGGATTAAACTTTTTTTTTGGTTTAGTTGGAAAAAAATTTAGGTGATGTCAATTAAAAAGTAATTTGGATTAAAACTGGTCAAGGTGAAGCAGTAAATCTGACATTAATACTTTCAGTTGTTTTTTTTTTTAAATGTTTATTTTAAAAAATTTTATCTGAAAACTCAGTGTTAATGCCCTTTTAACCCTGCTGCATTTTGTAGAAGAAGAATGGCCTTGAAAAATAGGCAACAAAGTAGAAAGAAAAAATGTAAAAAAAAAAAGTTGATTTTTGGAAGATAAGATTTGGAAATATGATTTTTTTTTAAGTTTTTGAGATTTTAGAATTGAGTTTTACTTGTAATTAAATCAAAGTGAAGGGTTGTTTTATATATTAAATATTATTTCATGTTGATTTAGTGAGATTATACAAAAGGAAATAAAAAGTAAGGCAATAAATGTATAATAAATGAGGTAGAATTTATAACAAAGAAATTACATAAAAATAAGGGTTAGGCAATGTTTTAAACATTAAATCTATTTTAAAACTAAAACGAAGGAATAAATTAAGTAAAAACAAGAAAAACCTTAAAAAGCATCAAAAATCTGTGCATAACACCAAAAACCAGTCTAAATTACTAAAAACTAATCAAACAATACACTAAAACCAAAGAAAGACCTTAAAAAGCATAAAAAAACATAGTCTATAACACCAAAATCCACTAAAAACTTCACTAAAACCAGTCAAAAATACTAAAAACTATACTAAAACCAGTCAAAAATACTAAAAACTACACTAAAATCAGTCAAAAATACTAAAAACTAAACTAAAAACAGTCAAAATTACTAAAAACTACACTAAAACCAGTCAAAAACCCTAAAAACTACACTAAAAACAGTCAAAATTACTAAAAACTACACGAAAACCAGTCAAAAATACTAAAAAATCTAAAACAAGTCAAAATCACTAAAACCAGTCCAAAACACTAAAAACTACACAAAAACAGTCAAGTATATTTAAAACTACATTAAAACCAGTCAAAAACACTAAAAACTACACTAAAACCAAATTAAAAACCAAAAAATCTGAATATACCCCAAAACCAGAATAAAACACGTAAGAAAAAAGATGAAAATAATAACTTGAGCTGTTGTTGACATGTAAAATTCTGAACTGCACAAATACAATTGTGTGTTGAACATTAAAATGTGAATGCATTCACCTGCTGGGAATTGGTACAACAAACAACTCTCAGGTTAAGTTGATCCCTCTCTAAGCCTTTGTTTGGGGCCCATGTTTATGATGGTTCCCAATACCAACCAGCAGCTCAAAAACAAAGAAAATGAGAGCCCCAGTGTGACATGTTCCCACCTTTTCATTTATTCCTGCTATTTTCTCATGACACACACCTCAACTGTACAATTACCATCAAAAATCACCAACTCCAAACCCCTTATCACATTTCTCAGTTTTGCTATTTGCTATTTTGACCTTTGCATGCCACAATCTCCCACTAGGGACACACAAACTTGGACTTTAATGACTTTTTTCAAGCTAACCAGTTGCCAAATAAAAAAATAAAAAATAAAAAAATAATAATCCAATACATTTATTTTCCATTAAGGTGTGGTAATGGTGATATCATGATGTCATGTATACTGGCTCAAGTGACCAAACGAAAAATGATCCCAATATCGAAAATTAAAATTCCAAAATTTCCAAACCTCCTTTTTGGATGAAATAGACCAATCCATTCAAATATTCCCCCCACCTTGAGAAGGTCATCCAGGTGACCATATTCCCCAACTGCAAGGGGGTCCTACAAATGAGAGTCACAGGTGAGCAATGGGTATTTCATTCAATCTGTTTGAAAATATAATTTTTTTTGGAGTTTTTCATTAAATTTTCAATATTTTCCATATGAAAAAAGTGGAATTTTCTGGATAAAGTGTTTTTCCCGCCATAAAATTAAAACTAGATGATTAAATGATCAAACTACGCAGTAATAATAAACATCAAAGTGATATAATCACTTTTATCAATTTTATATGTTTTGTGTTTTGGAATTGTTGGCAACAATGCAAGATTTGAAGAAAAATGAAGTTTGCAATGCTAAATAATATCTATCTGTATAGTGTAAACACAGGTGTGTTTACGAGAATCAAAATGCAACATACCTGGACACAGTCCGCAAACTCCATCAACTTGACCCACTTTTACCACTTAAAATGTCAAATTATCCCAGAAAAGTCATCTTGACCACTCAAAAGTCAATTTTCTGACCAAACGCGATGTATAAATCCGAAATAAGCTGGAAAAACCTGTGCCCACCTACTCGTGGAACCACCTTGCTCAGGTATAAAGATTTAGTCGAGGGTGAGTTTGGCGCGCAAAGCTTCATGGGACGGACATTTAATGCCCCGGGGCTGATGAGTTTGTTCGTAGGATACATGTTCTTAGATATCATTTATAAATTAAGGGGCCCCGGAATCTGGATAGTGTTGGAGGTGTTAGAACTGGTTCCATGAGTCGATGGTCCCACGAGACCAAAGAATTTTGCCGCTTCGTATATACATTCCGCGTTAAATTTTGTATAATGGGAAATTAGTTGCCAATTTTGCCACTCGGTGTGCTATAAATAAGTTTGCTCTCAAAACCTATTTCTGACCTGATTACAATTTACAAACAACATTCTGACCTCATATAAGTCTTACTGGTTAGAAAAAGCAACATTTCTTGTTTTGTTTACTATAAATATAAACTCTATGCAACAACTCGTGCACGAAACTGAAAAGTGAACTTTTTTGCATTCTACCGAAACTATATATTGTGGTATCTTATTTTAATCCTCTAGTCGAGCCGAGTCGAAAAATCATTGTTTCCTAGCCAAAAAATATGCGCAACAATACTAAAACCCAAATTTAAAGAATTTTTTCAAATATTTATACGAGCGTTTCCGTTCGTTAACAATGGCACGCACATTTTTGGACTACGAAACAATGATTTTTCGACTCAGCTCAACTAAAGGATTAAAATAAGATGCCACAATATATACTTTCGGTACAATGCATAGGCCATTAACCAATGGGAGTTTCGTGCACCAATTGTTAAATAGAGTCTAGTGAGGTCAAAAGTGAAGAAATCACAGTCAAACAACAAATTCCATGTTGAGTATACATTTGTGTGTGATTTAGGGTTTCATTATCACTTGGTTTTTATCTATTTCGAGGTCCCTTATCACGATTTTTCAAAGAAATGATAAGAAAATGCAATAACACGACGCCATATTTGATTTTTCTCTTATCTGGAATTTATTTTCTTCTTGATGTTGGGGTGTTGAGATGTTAGGGTTATTTCCCAGTAGTGAATGTAATAAAAAAAAAAAATGATTACAAAAGACATATTTCTATTGGAGTGTATATGGACAAATAATGATGATTTGTTTTGCTAGTAAAAAGGGTCATTATATCCATAATAACAATTAAAAAATGTAATAAAAGGATAATAAGGAATAAATCATTGTGGTGGTGTCTGGAGCACAAGAGGGGTAATTACAACACCCTCTCTTTATGTGCTACAAATTTAATCGAGTTTTCTGGGACATCTATTGTCGAATCGAGGAATAAAAATGAATAGAATAAAAAAAACAAAAACAATGGGCACGTGGCAGGACAGGAAAGATGGATTACTTCTTATTGTACCCTGGTAATACGCGAATGTTGCTGGAATGTTCCGAATGTCACCTGAATGTTGGCAATGTTTACGGTAATTTCGCAACATTTCTGCAATGTTGCTAATGTGAAATGAATGTTGATATTTTCCAATGTCGGTGTCAAGTTTGATGTCACTGCTGCAGCGGTGTTGTTGTGCCAATGTTGGGAATAAACATTGAAACAAACATGAATTTTTGATATATGTCAATGTTACTTCAAATGTTGCTGCAATGTTGGCAAAAAACATTTGATCAATAAACAACTTAGATTTTTGTTTGGAAGTAACATTTGCAATGTTGCTGCACTGTTTTTTATTAATGTTGCATCATTGTTCCGAATGTGACTTCTTTCAACGTTGTGGCAATGTTGCATGCAACATTACGCCATTGTTGTAATAAAACAGCGCAGCAATGTTAGAAGAAGTGTCATTTGGAACAGTGCAGCAACATTGCAAATATTATTTCCAAACATTACAGCAACGTTTTTTTTTTTTAAAAAAAAAAAAA
>JH430149.1:65658-85047 GCA_000239455.1 Strigamia maritima
AAAAAAAAAAAAAAAATTATTCAACCAAACCTCATTACATATCTCAAATAACTTTCCATTAATTTCACTCAAAACCAAAAACCCCCAAAATCAACAATTCAAAACTCAACTCGCATTCATTTCAACGCGTGAGAATCACGAAGCCACACCTAACCACTCCATGCACCTGTTATCCACTGGACATACCTTAAGGCCACAAAATAACAACACCAAAAAAAATAAACAACCATGAACGACCAATTCCACCATATTGTTTCCATCAAAAACCACCAGTCAACCCTTCCCCCTTCCCCCCTTTAAACCCAATTTACATTCAATTGTAATTCTCCACTCCGCCACTTGGCAAATTGTAAACTGAAAATTCAGAAATTACAAAGCCGTTCCAATGGATCGTCTTTCGGCCTTGATTTTTTTTCTTTGTTTAGTTTAACACTTTTCTTATATCTTAGCAGACCCTCTGCCAGATGTCTTGACTCCACTGATGTGACCACATGCGATGAAACGGAATCTGCGATCTCAAATTGCCCAAAAAATTCAAATTTTTTCAACAAACTCAAATTTTGCGTTTTGTAAAGTGAAAAAGAGGGTGAAATATGAGTAGTTGGGGGTACACGTTTATGTTACCCCATTTTCCCTGGTTGTAGCGGGGTTCCCTAATGATAAAATTCGTTTTAGGGAAGAAGAGATTTTTTTTTTTTTGTTTTTTTTTTTTGTTTTTTTTTTTTTGTTGTTGTTTAGTGATTTGGGATTTTCACATTTTACACAATGTTTTAGTGACGACGTGTGGCTATTTTGAAGCGTGGGAGGTTGATGGATCCCCGGGAAAGTTCTAGTTGCAAATTGAACTCTGGTGGTTTAATTGACATTTCAATATTTTATTGAAGTAAATTGAATACAAATGAAATATTCATGATGTCATTGCGATTTTCGAATTTTTTTTTGCAGATTTTTATGAATTCATTAAAATTTTGCAGTTTTTTTATGAATTTTTTTGCAGTTTTTCATGAATTTTTTTGCAGTTTTCCATGAATTCATTAAATTTTTGCAGTTTTTCATGAATTCATTAAATTTTTGCAGTTTTTCATGAATTCATTAAATTTTTGCAGTTTTTCATGAATTCATTAAATTTTTGCAGTTTTTCATGAATTCATTAAATTTTTGCAGTTTTTCATGAATTCATTAAATTTTTGCAGTTTTTCATGAATTCATTAAAATTTTTGCAGTTTTTCTATGAATTCTATTTTTTTGCAGTTTTTCATGAATTTTTTTTGCAGTTTTTCATGAATTCATTAAATTTTTGCAGAATTTTTTTTGTGCAAATTTTCGTTATTTTTTTCGCAATTTTTTGTTATTTTTTTCGCAATTTTTTGTTATTTTTTTTCGCAATTTTTATGCGGATTTTTTAATTTTTTGTGAATTTTTAATTATCTTTTGCAGATTTTTGTTATTTATTTCTATGCAAATTTTCGTAATGCAGATTTTTAATTTTTTGTGAATTTTTAATTGTTTTTTTTTTTTGCATTTATTTTGCGATTTTTCTGTTGGGATGAAATGAGTTGTTTCTCGTTTGACCATAATCATTTTCGTGATCAAGAGAGCGTAACACGGGTCAGCCAAGTGTTTACAGGTGGGAATGGGGAGGGCGAAGTATAAGAAAAAGACGCTGCCTTACCGCGTTCATCGAATGTAGCGTCGCATCCAATGCCGATGTAGATGAAGTAGATGAAACACGAAATGATTCCGACACGGGGATCCATCGTGCGGCTTTCAACTGCAGTTCCACATCCCAAGATTAGTTTAAATGAGGAGCGAAAACGGAGCGTGCGTCCAGACCTGTGGATATCGTCAACAAAGGGAAACTCGGCCTCTCATTGGTCCAAAGTTTCATCATGGTTTTACTATTAAAAAAATTGGGAAATAGTTGAAATTGATCATTTTATTATTGTTTTTGAATTTTGAATTTTCACAAAATTTAAATGCAAATGTCTATTTTAGGCTTCATTATAGAATAAAATCATCCCTCTAAATTACCGTAGAAAAAAAAGTTAGACTTTCTGCCATCAGGTTCCGTTACTGTGTTAAACGGCTCTTAGAAAAGATTCAAAGAAATAGTTCCAAATTTCACATCTAAAATTCACAATTCTCACATTTCATCAACGCTTATAATGATTAAATACTTTTTTAATTATTATAATAATTTAATAAAAATTTTAAAGAACTGATACTAAACGTTGTAATTAAATATACTCCACTGATCCCTTTACATTTGTATTCATCCATCTTTTAGTAATTCGGTTCCAGCGCCACCATTACTTGTCTCGTGTCTCCTTGTGTTTCCTTGGATTTTTCTCCGATTGAAATATGGTAAATTTAAAACAAAAAAATCTGAAATAATATTATAGATCGTAATTTATAAAGATTGTGCATCTAATTAGTTTATTAAATCTATAAAATACTTAAAAACTGAAAAAACGGACTTTTAATGGCGGCCACCGCGTGGCTTTTTTATTTTTTTTTTGCATTTTAGACTTCCAAACGACGAAATAACGGACGAAGCAAGCACGGTAGAGGCCACGTGAAGCCGGTACGATGCACAAATTGTGCCCGATGTGTTCCTAAGGACAAAGCGATCACGAAATTCGTGATCCGAAACATCGTGGAAGCCGCCGCAGTTCGTGACATCACCGACGCCAGTGTCTACGAGAGTAAATTATTGATTTTAAAGTGGATTAAAAAGATTTATTAATCTTATTTTATGTGTTTTATTTATAGCTTATGCACTCCCGAAGTTGTATGCCAAACTGCATTATTGCGTTTCGTGCGCTATTCACTCGAAAGTCGTGCGAAACAGATCGAAAGAAGATCGAAAAGATAGAACTCCACCTCCACGTTTTCCAAGAGGAGGATTTAGCGTACGATTAATATGATTTTAAATGTTTTAGTGTCTCCTGAAGTGCGAATATGAAGTTTTAGGCATTTAAAAATGTGTTTTTCTGCATTTTTAGATGTTTTAGAGACTTTTTAAGCCTAAAAATGAACAATATTAGACTGAAATATAAGAAAAACGTCATTTTAAGCTTCAATTTGCACATTCTAGTCCCGCTTATTCATTATTTAAACAAAATTTAATAAAAAAATTATTTTTTTTAGGATAATCAACGTACACCGGCCGCTGGAGCTCAACGCGCCAAGTAAATCAACGATGTAAAAACAAAATAAAAATAAATAATAAAAAAAATTTGTTTTTATTTTTACAAATTTTTCAAGAGAAAAAAATATTCAGTTTTCTGTTGTTTCAAATGAATAATCGCCAGCTTCAGAATCGGTCAGCGTAGTCGCGGTCTGCGAATCTTGATACGACGATGTAGTCATGCTCGACAGCACACTTTTCGAGACACTCTGTTGCGTTACTGCCAACGAGCGATGAGTGCCCGCGGAAGACTGCGGCTTGATGTCTTTTAAACTGCGCAACTGCTCGACCAACTCCTTGGGAAACAATCCTTCCTTCTCCTCCTCGGCGATGACGAACAATGTCATCTCTACGTTGTCGAATGTCAGGTTGGCTTCGCGCACCAGTTTGTCTACTTTGCTGCGAACACGTTCCAGCGCGTCGACGGTGTTTCCGAGGCGCATTTTGCTCGCTAGTTTGACCGCTTGGGTCATGAAGTCGACGGCTTTTTGAAAGTGACCGAGCTGGACCTCGCATTCGGCGACGAGGACCATGTTGGTGAGCAGCCACACGTCGTTGTTGGCTGTGCGAGCTATGTTGGTCGCGTGGCGCCCGCACTTGCGGGCTTCGTAAGGTTCGCTCAGTTGGAGGTAGCAGCGGCCGATTTCGTGCAGGAGGCGGGCTCGCATGGCGGGGTCTGTTTGTTTTTGATACCATTCGCGCCATCTAATTGGAGTTAAATGTTTGTTATTGTTTTTTGATGAGAAATAATACTTTTACATGGACATTTTTGATTTTTCTTGAAATTTTTTCATTTTTCTTGAAATTTTTTTTTATTTTTCTTGAAATTTTTCCATTTTTCTTGAAATTTTTTCATTTTTCTTGAAATTTTTTCATTTTTCTTGAAATTTTTTCATTTTTCTTGAAATTTTTTCATTTTTCTTGAAATTTTTTCATTTTTCTTGAAATTTTTTCATTTTTCTTGAAATTTTTTCATTTTTCTTGAAATTTTTTCATTTTTCTTGAAATTTTTTCATTTTTCTTGAAATTTTTTCATTTTTCTTGAAATTTTTTCATTTTTCAAGAAAAATTAAAAATTCCATGTAAAAGTAATATTTCTCATAAAAAAACAATAACAAACATTTATAAGATAAGATAATATAAGAATTTCCATCAAAAAATGAACAATTTTCAAAAGAAAAATGAAAATTTATTTTTCTTGAACATTTGACATTTTTCAAGAAAAATCAAAAAATAAAAATTTTTTCTTTTTTTAAAAAATTTTTTTTTTTTGCTGGAAATTCATATATTATCTTATACAATAACAAATACTTACATCGTAACAGATTTCTCAAACATCCCCAACGCGGAATATGCATTTGCTAAATTCTCCAACGCAATTTCCTTCGCCGAATCAAGATTCCTACCATTGAAAAACCAATATTAATTCTTATTATTCTATTTCTAGCCACAACACACACCGTCTCTTAGCCAATTGAAGCGACTCTTGATGACAATTGAGTCCCCGTTCGAAAAATCCCAACTTCTGACACGCCTTGCCCATTGACGACAAAATAGCGCACAAAAGCTGCGCTTTCGGAGGCCACAAGGCGTAACTGACCGGCAGAAAGATTCCCTGCAGCTTCTGGCAAATAAGGATCACTTCGCGCCACTCTTTTCGCTTCTCGGCTACAAATTGAGGTGAAAAAGAAATAGGAAAAAAGAAAAAAGGGTGTTTAAAGTGAAGACGAGAAGTGACAAGTGTGAGAACTTCAGATGGTGTCTAAAGAGAGCAGAAAAAAGAAGAAAGAAAAGTTGGCCATTTTTAGACAATTCGAAACCGGTTCGTTGACGGGTTACGAGAAGCGGTTAAGCGTCCGGCGACGAGCGACTAACCGCTTTTGCGATGACAAACCGTCACCAGATGAGTCCTGGGACGCGAAATGAGGGGCAAACATGGCGAGGGGCTACCTCTGGTCAACTCTTCCATTGTGGCCTCGACGCGTTGGAGGATGGAAGGCAGGTTGCCCACTATGCCACCGGTGCGCCGTAGTTTGAGGTGCATTTGGCGCACAACTTCCTGTCTGGTGCGGGTTAGGTTGACCGGTTTTTGCTGTCTCCAGAATTCCTGGCGAACTCCGAGGAAGTTTACCACGTCTTCGGCAACTTCCGCCATTTTGCGGCCTTGCATGTTCTCCACTTGGTAGAGATCTTAACCGAAGAGCAAGAAATGATTCACCAATAAACATTATCATGGCAAGTGGCGTAACTACTCAAAAAGCCGTTGGTTGTACCGTAGTAGCCTGCAATGGCCGACAGTGTCGGATAAAGTGAGGTCGAGCAGATGTTGGATATTCCGAATTGTCGCACAGTGTCGGAAAAAGTGAACAAAAGACACCAAGGATTTTTATTTTTTCCGACATGTCGGTCATTGCTGGGTTAACCTAGTACACATACCAATTCAGACTCAAAATATTCAGCCAATCTGAATTTTTCATGTGACAATTATCAACGGAATTTTAAATAATGGATAATGTCACATGGAAAATTCAGACTGAGAATAATGTGGTACACATGGTTTGTTTAATGACATCATATTACAAATGGCGACGGTCTGAAATATTTTTTTTGCAAATGGCTACCATTGAAAATGTGCAATGAGGATGAGGATGATGATGACGATATATTCAAAAATCAATGTGTTAGGCTTGCTTTTCGTTTTTTCCTTTCTGTTTCTTGGCAGGATAGAACATATATCCCGCCAACAGCAGCTAATATGGATTCGTCCCTACTTGACGCAACGTTCGAACATGCAGTTTAAGCGACGGGTTAAAAATAAAGATAACCAGGTGTGATCTGGTTATCTTTTTTTTAACCGGTCGCTTAAACCACATGAATTATGGGTAGTTGAAAAGATTCCATGCACGGAAACAATAGGTCGTTTCCCGCGCACCAAGTGCGCGGAAAGAATGATTTTTTCAGCTACGGAATATTTCCTCACAAGGATTGATGTGTACCACAAAAAAAGGAATTTTCAGATTTCGATTCCCTGTGCCATTCCGTGTACGGAATGAGCTGATGTGTACTAGGCTTAATACGGTAATGAGGTTTTTGTTATACAGTATGTGCTGTGCGGTTTGGACGTAGTGCCGTCCAGACAGCTGTATTGTCCGGACACATCTGCTGGACCCATATTACAGCACATGCTGTACATAGTGTGTTTGTTACATCAATAAATAGCTCAAAGGGGTCTTTTCTTGCACCGGGGCTTTCGGAATGCAAGGCGGTAGCTACGCCACTATACCCCAAACTTGACCTAATTGTTTACTTCTAAACTCTATCTAACAATGCGGTCACGAAACTCCCATTGGTTAATGGCCTATGCATTGTACTGAAAGTATATATTGTGGTATCTTATTTTAATCCTCTAGTCGAGCAGAGTCGAAAAATCATTGTTTCATAGCCAAAAAATGTGCGCAACAATACAAAAACCCAAATGTAAAGCATTTTTTTAAATATTTAACGAGCGATTTCGTTCGTTAACAATGGCACGCACATTTTTGGACTAGGAAGCGATGATTTTTCGACGCAGCTCAACTAGAGGATCAAAATAAGACACCACAATATATACTTTCGGTACAATGCATAGGCCATTAACCAATGGGAGTCTCGTGCGCGAATTGTTAAATAGAGTATGGTATAGTTTTGTATACTTGGATTTTGTATGAGATCCCGGCAGAAAACTTTCTCCTTGGCTACGAGTCCCAATAAGACATCTTCTTCGGTCTTTCGATGGACATCGGTCACGTATTTGATCATGCTGGGTGTTGGAGACACAGCGAAACCTGGTCCGGGAGTGACCCCTTTTTTCTGTCTTCCACCTGCTGCCATGTCTTTGAATTTTTTCTAGAAATTGACATTTAATTTTTTCATTGAATTGGATGGTAAATTGGATCTTACAATTCGAACAGCTTGTTGATGTTTGTCTCTTAATCGTTCAACTTGGTAATTGGTCAGTTTGATTCTAGTGTTACCTGGGAGTAAAGCATTGCAGTTGAGTTTATTTGCTGCCCCTTAATTGAAAAATCATACCTCCCAGTGCGTTTTGAATGGAGTATTGCGCTTTTTGTAATCCTGCTGCGAATTTTTTTAGTTGTGGTCTCAATTGCATTCCACGTTGGAAGTAAACGGCGGCAAATTCGAAATTCCCCATCATGTATAAAGTTTGTGCTTTCATATACAAAAGCTGAAGAAAAGATAAAGAATTAGAATTTTTTTTTTTATTTATTTAGTAGAATTTTTTTTTTACTTCAGTGTCTTGGTCTTGTATAGCCAACGCTGTTTCAATATCATCCAATGCTTTTTCATTTTGACCCAAATACAGGTAACACTTAGCCCGGGCAATGAGTGTCTTCCTGTCCTTAGCACTCAATTCCAACGCCTATATTTTTTGAAAAAGATTTTTGATAAAAATGTGAATTTTGACTCAGATTTGAATAGAAATTTGAATAAAAAGTCGGTAAACACTTGGATTTTTGTTAAAAACTTGAATTTTTCGCTAAAAACTTGAATTTTTCGCTAAAAACTTGAATTTTTCGCTAAAAACTTGAATTTTTCGCTAAAAACTTGAATTTTTCGCTAAAAAGTTGAATTTTTCGCTAAAAACTTGAATTTTTCACTAAAAACTTGAATTTTTCGCTAAAAACTTGAATTTTTCGCTAAAAACTTGAATTTTTCATTAAAAACTTGAATCTTTCAAACAAAAACTTGAATTTTGACCGAAATTTGAATAAAAATTCGAATATTTTGATATAAAAACTTGATTTTTTACCCTGTTCGCAGAATACAAAGCCAAAAACGGTTTATTCTCCCTCAAATTCTTCTCCACCAAAGCCGAATGAATTATAAATTCCTTTCTTTTAATATACTCCTCACTCGAATCCGTTTTCTTCTTCACCTCTTTCGTATCCTGATCATTCTCACTGCCCATCCCCAACGCCGCCGCCCGGTCTTTATCCGTACAACTCACATCCTTCGACGGATACTTTCGCCTATATTTAGGCATATACCGTGGCAAAACCCCTTCATCCACCTCAGATTCCCTCACAGAAACAACCGTTTCATCCTTCACCTCCTCCTTACTCAATTTCGCGACAATTCGCACCGTAGCCATTTTCGCAACTAAACAAAAAATCAATGGGAAATGACAGCGAGTTTGTTATCGTTTCGACTTTTCGTATCCATGGTGACATAAAAGTCACAATTTCCGGTTTTTAAAAGTTTATTATTCATAAACAAACTGAATTTTTTTTACCCAAAAAAAATCGATTTCCGAAGAAAACATAAATAAATAGAACAAATCTCAACGTTGTTTTTTTACTTCTGGTTAAATTTTTGATATCATGAGCTAATTTATTAAGGTCATAAATTAATTGTGCAGTGAATAATGATGTTAAATTAGAAGAGATTGAAAAGTGAGAAACAACGATGTGGGGTTGCTAGGTAACGGAACCACACCCAGTAATCGATTCCAAACACTTATATCTGCGAACCAGTCGAAACCACTCCCACGAAGCTAGAATTGCAAGCAGCATACGGCACATACATTCGTTATATCTATCCCGTGTTTAGTTAATTTCTAGTTATACATACATTTGCATTTTTCTTCAAGATTAATCGATAAAAGGAGCGAAAACATGTCTGGAGAGGAGAAATTGAGCCCTATGACCAAGATTGATATTGTAAGTGTGTAAAACAGGTGTCAAATGACCATTGTTTATATATTTTTTTTCCCCCCTGTTGAAATTGTTTGAATTTCTAGCAAGATAATGATAAATTTGCAGAAAAACAAGGATCTGTTAATTCACCCAGTGTAAACAATGTCGAGAATGGGTTTGGTACGTTATTTTATACATTTTGCATAATTTTTCTTTTTTTTTTTTAGATCAATTTTATTGTTTTTTTTTTTTATTTTTATGCAGATTTGCCAATGAATGTGCAAATTGCAACTTCGCGTGCACAGTATCAGCTTCAATATGCATTTACAATCCCAGGATTTTTTAAACTCGTTCATTTGGTAAGGTGGATTTTTTTTATGTGAAACAATGAATGATTTTTGGATATTTTTTTTTTTTTTAGGTTTTGAATTTGGTCGGGTTAGTGCTGACTTGTGCGCATTGTTGGAACACGTACAATTATTTCACGGTCGAGAATTGTTTGTGGTTGACTTTCGGCGGTGGATTGTGCATTTCGGGATTTCTCTTTATTCTCTATTCGTTGAATCTGATCGATCGGTCTCGTCAATTGACGTGGATCGCGGTAATGTGAATAATTAAAACCTTTTTGAATGATTCAATATTTATTTGGTTTCGTTTCAGGATTCTGTCTATTGCTTTGTATGGGCATTGATTATCCTCACTTTTACGCTCATTATTCGTGATCGCACTTTGAATTCAATTTTAATCGTAGGTTTCGATTTTGCGTGTTTTCCGAAAGTTAACTATTATTAACTTGAATATTGTTATACAGGTGTGCATTTCACTCGTCGTTATTTATACTCTTGACTGCTACATCAAGTGCTATGGATGGGTCAGTAAGGACTTCACACTGGCTGAAAAGAACGTTTTTAATTCGCACAAACCACAAACCACCCCGTTTGAAGGTAACTATTTACAGTGCTGTAATGCTGGAGACACACTAGGCGCGAATCGCGGCGTTTTGCGATTTTTAATCCGCCTATTTCCGGTTAAAATCGCCTTTTGTCAAGCGATTTTGAAAGTACATGCTACTAATACTTTTTTGATTGCGATTCCAAATCGCAGCCAATCGGGAGCGATTTTTTAGGGTTATTCAAAATCGCAAAACGACGCGATTTGCACGATTCGCGCCTAGTTGTGTCTCCAGCATAATTATTAGATTTAGTTTTAAAATTTAAACTGTTGATTTTTGCAGTTATTTCGACTAAAATTCCTTCGAAAAGTGATGGAAAATGTCCATTCATATCCAAATTGTCACAAGATTATTGCTGTAAATTATGCAATTACAACATGAGCTTTGCAGGTTTTACTAAAATCATTGTGATGGTGGGTACTTTTGGTGTTAGGCTTATATTCCAATATGGTGACGAGTTGTTTGTCTTTTTGTAGATCTTCGAATTTATCTGCTTTATTATTCTCAAAGTATCGAACAACACTTTCCGATATTTGCATTACGAAAACCGTGGACTTTATTTATTGTCGCTTGCCACGGTTACCGGGTTTTGTATTACCGGACTTTTAGTCATTTTTTACACTCTTCGTCTCATTGATCGTTCTCGCAGGGCCATATGGATCCTTGTGAGTTAGACTTTGACTAAAAACTTGTATTCTACTCATTAATCTCTAATCTTTTCGTACAGGAATGTGTATTTTGCTTCTTTTGGGCAATTTTTATGTTGGGCGCTACCGTGCCACTAGTCGTGTTTATTACCGAATACGACAGACGTAACGGATTATACATCTCTGCTTGTGTAATTTATGCAGCGCAAGGAAAAGTGGAGATTTGTCTAAAGCCCCTAAAACATTGCCGCTCTTCACAAACCAAAAAAAGTCCCAAAAGACATCATTGTCCTAGGTCCTTGGGAACATCGAAAGATATCCTAAGATAAGGACAGCAACAGAATGTCTTCTGCGAATGTTCAGAAGAGCTCTGTTACATTATGCAATTAGGTAATATAAGGTTGTTTCCACTTGTATTGGAGGAGAAAACTTCCAAGCCCAGTCTTCTTGTGGCCTCTTCTGGGAACACCACTGTAAGACTTTGTTTTTCTGCTGCAATAGACTCTGGTTATCTGTTCTTCTTTCTTTTTTTCTTTTGCTTCTTTCTCTCTTCTGTGGCTTTTGTCTTTGAGATAATGTCAGATGCATTCCATTCTGCAATGGAATGTGCGAAGTATAGCGTTTATTACATGTTTTTGGTCAAATGTGTTTGTTTGTGTCAGATTTAGTATGCCAGATTAAGGCCTAAGTTGTCGCTTGCATCTATAAATTTAATTTCGCTTGTGTTGACAATAGGAGTAACAGAAATAAAGTAAAGGAGGTGGGAGCCAAATGTTGCCTCTTGATAGTGGCATGCATTACTGGCCTGATTCGTATATAACAACTTTGATAGGATTTAAAACCTTTCGGTTGCCACATGTTGCCGTCTTAATAGTGGCATGCATTACTGGCATGATTCGTATTGTTAAGGTATGGCCCTAAGGAACTACTGTAGCAGGCCAAGATTACAAAACTCATCAACAGTTGGCATTATACCATAGGATAACAACTTCGATAGGTTTTAAAACTCTTCGGTTGTTGCCAAATGTTGCCATCTTATTAGTGGTATGCCCAGGTTCAGTGGTCAGATTTTCCAAATGACTGTGCCGAGACTTAGGCACCTCTGTAGGAGTCTACAAGTGCTTTCAGGCCCTTCAAGGCTAAACGAGTTCGACGGCAAACTAAAACACTCGCCGCTTTTCAGCAAAGAAACGATTAGTAAGCAGTGATTAGACACTTCAAGTCCACTTTTCCTTATAATGACAGCATGAGTATTTTCTATTCAAACTTTATTTACATTTTCCTCTGTAGACCTTTGGTTTCCTCCTAATGGTGCTTTACGCGGTAGACTGCGGATTCAAAATGTGCGGATGTATCCAAAAGAGGACTCCAGTAGGAGAACCTTCAGAAGAATGCGAGTCTGCAGTACCTCCAGTTCAAGTTTAGCTTTGCAAAATTTTGTAAGTTTTTAACATAGGTAATACTATTAACATTAAGCCTAATTCATTTTTTATGCCATCAGAAACAAATATTGCTGCATATGAATGTTGTTTATCTCAAACCTTTTTGGATGTGTATACATATATTATATATACATTATTATTATTATTATTATTATTATTATTATTATTATTATTATTATTATTATGAAATTGTTTTATCATCACTTCATATACACTCAATTTTAACCATTCTTAACGTATTATTTTGCTACATTTGGCTTGTATTTCTTACAACATTTTATTAATTAGTTTTTTTACCAACAAAATAATCATTTGCACAAAGTTTTGTAAAATTCTCAATCTTGTACAAAAATCTGTGAGATATTTTTGTCCCTTCTTAATTATACAGTAGTTGTTATTATAAACAATAGATAATCAATTCCATGTACCTGTAATGATTGTTGCCAAGTTTTAGAGATACTCATATGTCTGATATTATATTAACCCTCGGATAGGCAAGCTTTAAAAATAACATTAGTGGATAACCCATAGACACGATCATAGTCATATTTCGGGTCAAGTATTTAAAGCGCTGTTGCATTTGGTTGAAAAACCGCCGCTGTTGGCGCTAGTTTTTTCCAAAAACGACCATTGCACATGCGCACAGATTTTCATCTTTACTTGGCTTTCCTGCTTCACAATCTTTTTTTAATGTGATTGTCTGCTATTAATCCTAAACAGAAGCCAGTTTGCAGTGAAGTCGGCTTTTTTTTCTGCTGGAGTTTTAAGGGGCTAAAATTTGCCGATCAATTATTTCAATAAATATCAAAGCAAATACTTCAAATTTTTTTTATATAAAGTTTATTAGTATTTGAACAAAGTCAGAAAATTTCAGCTTCATAAGATAAGCCAAAAAAAAATTTTCCTATTCAAGAAAAGAGCCGAACACAATCGTGTCATAGGTTGCCCATCCAAGGGTTGAAACCAAATGAAGAATTTATTGTACCTGTTACAGATGATAAATTTGTTAGTTAAATATAGATTACAAAATGTAAAATCAGTACTTTACATGTTATTATATATATATATATATAAAAATATAAATATATACATTATATAAAAAACTGTTATAGCTATTTATGTGTTATAAAGAAAAAGAGTACAATGAATGTTTAATTTGTTTAAATTGCATAGCATAAAGTGTTTTGGTTGAATGTGTTATTTTTAACCCATTTCGATTTTCAGTTTAGAGTGTACTGTAGTTCTTGGCAACTCTCTTGTACACATCACGCAAGTTGCAAGTAATGTGCTACTTTCACTTCGATTTTTAGTACCAGAAAAAAAAATTTTTCATAATGTTATAAATTCATTAATTATTCAAGCCTGCCTTTTTAAAATCATTAATTCATCGGTTGTTAACTGCAATTATATTACTTTGTGCATTTAGTTTAATTAATAAGCCAAACAAAGCCGCTTTTTTTAAAATTCATCTTCCTAAAGGTGATAGCACCATATCCAAAGGCTGCGCCGACCAAGACACCAAAATGTCTTCTTAAAGTCCAGATTTGGAAATCTTTATGAAATCCATTTTTATGCTGGGGGCAGACGTGCAGCGATTTCGTAGCGCCTAGCGTTTTCGCCGCACGATTCGCGACAGTAATCGCCTCTGCTAAAGCAGACTTGGCGCGAATTGATTGTTCCAAAATATTTGACACCTGTTGTTTCCAAATATTTGTTAATATGTGTATGACGTCATATCAACAAATATTTTGGATATTAACTAATGGGAGTTTCGTGCACAAATTGTTAAATAGACTTTAGTGAGGTCAAAAGTGAAGAAATCGCAGTCAAACAACAAATTCCATGTTGAGTGTTCATTTGTGTGTGTTTTGGGGTTTCAGTATCACTTGGTTTTTATCTATTTCGAGGTCCCTTATCACGATTTATCAAAGAAATGATAAGAAAATGCAATAACACGACGCCATATTTGATTTTTCTCTTAGTACTAAAATTATGGTACCCTAGTACTAAAATTATGGTACCCTAGTACTAAAATTATGGTACCCTAGTACTAAAATTATGGTACCCTAGTACTAAAATTATGGTACCCTAGTACTAAATTAGGTACCCTAGTACTAAAATTATGGTACCCTAGTACTAAAATTATGGTACCACTTGTCTAGTAGTAAAATGAGTTTAACATTGTTGCAACATGCCAGGTTGATAAGTATGAGGTTGATAAGTACCGTACTTACAAGTTAGATCACGCACTAAAAAGTATTTAAATAGAGTATAATAACTTTTTCCTCAATCCTCACCCCTTGAAGGAATGACATCTTTTGGATCTCAGTGTAATGTCGATTGAATGTCTAAACTCAATTTAAAATTTAAAGGAAAAAAGAAAAATTATGAAATCTATGCGCTATTGGTTTATCATTTATAAAAAAAAAAATCTATATTCAGGATTCCCACATGATTTACTCGTTGCTTTTGATATCAACAAAGCAGACATTTATGACGTAAGTTAAGATGAAAAAAGAACATCATTTGCTATTTATAGTTGGCATTTGTTGATGTCTAAGTTTGGCCTTGAACCAACCCAACCAAAGTAAGGAAAGTCCAAAGTTGGACTTGGGCTTGGCTGATATTTCCGGGCGGGGTTTCCTTCACCACCTACTTCTTCCTTCTACAGACAGTTCTTAATAACTAGAAAATTATGTCAACAAATGACGCCTCGTCCGCTAATCCAACAGGACCAACGGTACCAACTCGGTCAAAAGATGTAAAAAGAAGTCATTACATCATCACCATTCCAGGCATTTTAAAAATCGTACAAATGGTAACTTGAAACTTTCATTTCCGGTAAATTTAAAGCAGATTATTGAAATGAATTTTTGCATTTTGCAGATTTTTGACGTTCTTTGCTTCGTTCGAATGCGGGCGTCGCCGAAGTCCGAACATACAAGAGCTTTTTGGTTGAGTTTTGCTGCTGGATGCGGATTTTGTGTGACTACTGTTTTATTTCTCTTCTTCTGCTTCAATCTTATCGATCGTTCACGGAAGTT
Organism: Strigamia maritima; assembly: GCA_000239455.1. Lineage (NCBI taxonomy): Eukaryota > Metazoa > Arthropoda > Chilopoda > Geophilomorpha > Linotaeniidae > Strigamia > Strigamia maritima. Next base: position 80,630 of record JH430149.1, read on the forward strand.
AACATGGATTTTTGTATAAAAGAATTTTTTTTTTTATAATTTCAATAGAAATTGAGATATTTTTTTTTAAATTTATGCAGGAAACGATGTATTGTATTCTTTGGACTGTTTTTCTTCTAGTGACTGCCGTTGTGGCTTTTGTGTGGGGAATTAAAAAGAAGGTTACGTCACAGCAGCGGTAATAATTTTATTTTATTTATGAAAATATTGAGCCATTAGTATTTCACAGCGCCACCGCTGTGTGGGAGTTGGTAATGTTTGAATATTTCGTACTTGTGGGTGAATATTTATTATTTTTTTCGGCTGAATTATTTATTCTGGATGTGAAATTTTAATTTTTTTTGTTTTTAGGTTTTTGGTATCGTCGCCATGTTATTCTACGGTGTCGATGCGTTTTACAAATGTCGCGGTTGGATGAAAAGCGATTTCACATTTGGAGATAAAAATATTGTTGCTGCACTTCGACAGCCCAAACCACCACCCCGACCTCAAACAACACCCCAACCACACCCATCACCCAAACCCGAAACACCTCTTAATATTGTAACTACTCGTAACTAAACTTTCGCTTTCTAGACAACTTTTAAACGCGGGGAAACCATATCCGCATATTCATAAGTCTACTGGAACTCTTTACACAATTTCTGTTGCATTACTTTTGATTTTCAGCAACAGATGGCGTATTAGCCTATATATATAGATGAATTTTCTTCCCGAAATTTCATTTATATGAGTTGCGAGCGAATAAACAACGATTAATACCCACCAGCCCCTTTAAAAATGCAATTTCAATGACGTCATGATAAGATTTTTATAATGTATCGATTAAACACGAAAGTGAAAATCCATTTTTCTTTTTCTTTTCCGTTTAATTCGATTTGAATCGAGGAACCAAAATTGATGCGTTTCAGAATGGAAACCGGGGCAACGCTCTTCATACAATTATTGATTTATCATTCTTTCAAGGTCCTTCCCTCACTTTAAAACGTTGCTTCTTTTATGCCGAGAATAACAATTATGTCTCACTTGACAGATTTTAATAAATTAAATTTTTTTTCCTATTATTTTTTTTTTTTTTTTTTTTTTAAAGGTCAAATACTTTATTTTGTAAATTTTTTATTTTTTATGTAGATTTTTATGTGGATTTTTGAATAAAAATTGAGAACTGACCGTTTCGTAGCATTGTAATGCTGGCGCTGTGTTTCCCGCTTGAAAATGGCGCAGGCCTTCGTAGTAGTATTCCGTGTAGGGACATTTTGGTTTTTTCTTTTTCACTTCGTCATCGTCGTCGTCGTCGTCGCCATCGGTCAACATGGATCTCATTTTGAGTGTTTAAAGTGAGGCAGGAATAAATGGTTTTGTAGTTTAATTCAGGGGAGTGACATTTTGGTTTTTAACAATGGATGTGTGGTTGGTGAGGGGAGCAGTGTTGTGATGGTATTTTGTTGTTGTTGATTTTTTTTTTTTTTTTATTGATTGTTTTTGAATTAATTTGAATTTGAATCAAGTTATGATGATATGGTTAAGAGGTAAATTTGAAATTATTTTAGCAAAGTTTTTAATATGAATATTTTTTTAATTCTAGAAATTTTTATTTATTTTGAATTTTTGACCAAATTTTAGGAATTTTTTGACCAAATTTTAGCAATTTTTGACCAAATTTTAGCAATTTTTGAACAAATTTTAGCAATTTTTGAACAAATTTTAGCAATTTTTGAACAAATTTTAGCAATTTTTTGAACAAATTTTTAGCAATTTTTTGAACAAATTTTAGCAATTTTTTGAACAAATTTTTAGCAATTTTTTTACCAAATTTTAGCAATTTTGGATCAAATTTTTAGCAATTTTGGATCAAATTTTATCAATTTTTGATCAAATTTTATCAATTTTTGATCAAATTTTATCAATTTTTGATCAAATTTTAGCAATTTTAGCAATTTTTGACCACATTTTAGGCAATTTTAGCTAGTTTTGACCAATTTTCAGGCAATTTTAGCTATTTTTGACCAAATTTTAGGCAATTTTAGCAAATTTTGACCAAATTTTAAGCAATTTTTGACCAAATTTTAGGCAATTTTAGCAAATTTTGACCAAATTTTAAGCAATTTTAGCAATTTTTAGCCAAATCGAGGCCATTCAAGCACATTTTAAAAAATTCCAACTCTTTAACAAATTTAATCAAAACTTCAAACTAAAAAGGAAGTTAATTTCCTTAAAAACAACATTTTCCTTCCTGTTTCCAAACCCAATTTCCAAAAAACCCCCCACCCCCAAAAAAATCCACAAACAACACACAAATATAACCAAACCCAAAAAAAAAAAATAATTAAAAACCAAAACAAACTTCAACCCAAACTCACCAGCTGGCGCCGCGCCATCACATCCACGCAGTGAAGCCTCACTCTGAACACCAGCAACACACGAACCACTCGGTCCTTAGCCACCCGATCCGAATCCAATCCACAACGAATGACATTTTCTACACCGCCGCACCGCCACACCGCCTCGATGGACCCACCACTGTTCCAACCAATCTCGGAACACACGAACACAACCGTAAGCCTAACCCACACCCGATCCTAGACCCGTCTAAAATGGCCTAACCTCAACGCCTAAACCTCCGCCTGCCTCCCCCACCCAACCAACCAACCGAAAGCGAAAGGCGACGGAACACTGGCTTCTCTGCCGGTGCTGCTGCTATGGGCTTTGGCTGGGTGTGGGTTATCCCCGTTTTAGCCTCTTCCTTCATCTCGATCAATTGCCAGGACCCCAAGGAATCGGAAGACATCGCGTCTAACATCCTCAACCTCATCCAGAGTGTCCGGGAAGAGGCTAACTGTACCAGGACCAGTTTAGCCCATTATAACTACGATTTCCCGCCCGCTTTGCGCACTCTGTTCAACCGTACGGCTGCACTGTGCGTCAACGCAGCCAACGTTCTCAACAGCGTGCATCAACCGGAAGTGGTGGATAGCGCGCATGAGGAGTCGCTGCTTTATAGTTTGGTCAACGGGCTGGTGGTTGGTGACGAGTTGATTTTCGCGGCGGCGGTCGTCGTGCGGAGGGATAAACTTCGGATTCCTTTTGCTTATCGGACAGGGATTAATAGTGGATCGGTCAAATGGGTGGATGCGGCGAGTGTTTGGCGACCGGTCGAGGAGGAATGGGGACCGGGCGCGCAGTGGTTGATGTTGGATTCGGCGCCGGATGTGGATGTGCGGGATGTGTCGGATGGGGGGGTTGTGTGGAGTGCGGTGAAGGACGAGTGGTGGACGGCGCCGTTTTTTGATTGTGGATTGACTAATAAGTGGTTGGCGGCGCTCTCGGTCCCGTTTTATGGCCGGGATGTGGATAAGAAGGTGGTTATTAGGTATGTGATTTTTGTTTATTTGGATTTTTTTATTTCATTTATTAAGTTGGGGTCTGGAGTTTGGAGGCTAGGGTCACTTTTAATGGAAGAGACATTCAGAAAATATTTTTTTTTAAAACATTAGAAATGTTGATTTAATATTAAAATGTCATTTTTTTATCAACATTTTTTATCAACATTCAAAAAACCTAAAAAAATGTTGATTTAACATTAAATGAATGTTGCATATCAACAATTCCACTGTTTTATCAACATTTTATCAACAATTTTTTATCAACATTCAAAAAATCTAAAAAAAAATGTTGATTTAACATTAAATGAATGTTGCATATAATTTCACTATTTGATTGTTGTAGCAAAATGTTGATTTAACAGTAAACGAATGTTGCATATCAACAATTGATAATTTCACTGTTTGATTGTTGTATCAAAATGTTGTTACAACATCTAATGAATGTTGCATATCAACAACCGATAATTTCACTCTTTTATCAACATTTTTTCAACATTCAAACATTAAAAAAATGTTGATTTAACATTAAATGAATGTTGCATATCAACAATTGATAATTCCACTGTTTGATTGTTGTATCAAAATGTTGATTTAATATTAAATGAATGTTGCATATCAACAACCGATAATTCCATTGTTTGATTGTTGTATCAAAATGTTAATACAACATCTAATGAATGTTGCATATATTAACAACCCATATTCAACTGTTTGATTGTTGTTTCAGAATGTGGATTTAACATTTAAAATGGATGTTGTGTATGAACACAACATTCAAACATTCGATCAACGTTCAAAAATGAATGTTGATTCAATGTTGAAAATGAATGTTGATTGGCTTGTTTTATGGGGTATTGTGACAGTTGGGATTATTTTTTTTGAAATAATTTTTTTTTAAAAAAAATTTGGAGTTGTTTTATTGAATTTGGAAGTTCTGTTTGTTTGAAATCTTAAATTTCCTTTCAACAAGCATAAATTTTATTCATAAATTTGAATAAAATTTTTATAAGGTTTTTTTTTCTCAAATGTCATAAT
>JH430149.1:88459-122110 GCA_000239455.1 Strigamia maritima
TGTGAGGTTTCACAAGATTTTGAAAATTTTTGCGTAATTTTCATGAGAATTTCTGAATTTTTGCGTAATTTTCATGAGATTTTGCCTAATTTTTGCTAATTTTCATGAGCATTTGCATAATTTTTGCGTAATTTTCTTGAGACTTCACATAATTTTGCGAGGTTTCACGAGAAAATCCGAGATTTTCTGCAATTTAATGTGTGCCAAATCTGACATCTAATTGGTGGCACGTAGACTGATTACTTCATTTCTTTCCCACAATGTATCTTGTTCTTGCTTTACTGCTATTCTTACGGCATTACTAGTGCGATAAACGGGTTTTATTCATTGATAAAGCCGCGCGGCATCATCTCGAACCTTCATCTAGCAAACTTAATCTTCTCAGCTACTGAAATTAATTGTTTTCTCCATTTCCCACAATACCTCGCTTCCCCATCATTATTATTGCATTCGCTTTGACAGATGACTTCATTTTCTTCCCCTCTAAATCACATAAATCTCGAAACCACCAAGAAAATTCATTCCCTGTCAAGAAAAGAGTGAAAAAGTTAAAAAAAAAACCGAATTGGACCATCCATTATTACAGTAAAACTTCCGCGGACGGGACACCTCGGGTCCAGCCATACTTTGTCCTGTCCGCAGAGGTGTCCCGTCCACAGAGAGACCCTCCGTAGACGGGACAAAAGCCCTTTGTTCCATCCGCAGAGGTAATGGTCTGTGATTGGTCAGTTTCAAGTTAATTTTTTAAAAATTTAAAATTTTAAATCAAAAATTCAGAATTTTAAATCAAAAATTCAGAATTTTAAATCAAAAATTCAAAATTCGCAAACAAATTCATTTTTTAAAATAAAGATTCCAAAAATAATTATGCAAAATTTATTGTTTTGTCCCGTCCACGGAGGTCATTTAGACCGAACGGGATTGGACGAGATGTCCTCTGTCCTGACCGCAGAGGTGTCCCGTCCGCAGAGGTAAAATTTCTAATGGTCGGGATTGATCGGGTCGGGTCCAGCCAATATCGTCCCGACCACAGAGGTGTCCTGTCCGCGGAGTGTCCCATCCGCGGAGGTTTTACTGTACTTCCGAGTCACATACAATACCTTCCTACTATCAAAATTTTACATTTTTATTTCAGTGCCACCCAATGCGCAGACAAGGACTCCGTCCCGGTGCCTACTCGTGTTCATGCCGTGCCGGCTACTTCTTCCCAGAACCATCCAATCCGCACGGTCGGTTGAACGGTTCGCAGGTAGATGCCATTACCGAAAGATCAGAATTGCGTTGCGCCCCCTGTCGTTCGGGCTGTGCCTCTTGCGTGGATGAGTCGCCCTGCTTCGTCGAATATGACGTTCTTCTGCGTGGTTTTCCTCTGGGTGTACAAAGTTTTTCCATGACCATTGCCATCATCATTGCTGTCATCGTTTTTCGCTTGAGGAAAGCAGTGGTAATATGCTAATTTATAGTTAATTGATGTATTTTTATGGCTTGTTTTTTATTTATTTTTTATCTAATGATTGGGGGTGGGGGTGGGTTGGGTGAGAAGAGTTGTGGTTTTTATTATCTTTCTGTTTCAGATGTAAGTCGTAAAAAAATAATGCGTTTGTTTGTGAGACGCTTTTGTATTAAAGTTGTGGGATTTATGGGGGGGTTGTTACATTGTTAAATCTATAAACTCTATCCAACAATTCGTGCACGAAACTGAAAAGTGAATTTTTTTGCATTGTTCTGAAAGTATATGTATATTATTGTATCTTATTTTAATCCTCTAGTCTAATCTCTGTTTCTAAAACATTGCGAGAAACTTCCATTGGTTGGAACTTGTTTGCTTGCACATTAATACAAAAAACTACCAAAAACTACCAAATATGGTCATTTTTTATGATCGTTTATGGTCGTTTTTTGTTTGTTTTATGTTCGTTTAAGTTCGTTTATTAAAAAATTGTTGGGAAAAGGCTCTAGCCAATGGGAGTTTCTTGCAATGTTTTGGAAACGGAGTGTAGCCGAGTCGAAAAATCATTGTTTCGTAGTTTTAATGTGCGCAACGATACAAAAACCCAAATGTAAATAATTTTTTAAAATATTTTACAAGCGTTTTTCGAATGTTAACAATGGCATGCACATTTTTTGACTATAAAACAATGATTTTTCGACTCAACTCAACTAGAAGATTAAAATAAGATACCAGAATATATACTTTCAGTACAATGCATAGCCATTAGCCAATGGGAGTTTTGTGCACGAATTTTAAAATAGAGTTTAAGGTTTTGTTAAATTGAATGGTTTATGTTTCTAAAAACCACGTTCTTACATACCATTGGTTTTTATCTTATTTACCGTATTTCCCCTCTTTGTGCGGCATGCTGGATAAAACTGATTCTGACCAGGGTGCCAGATTGTTCTGATTATCTGGCATGCCGGATAAAGTGGATAAAGTGAGTACGGTATATGCTGTGCGGTCTCAGACATAGGCTGGGTTTCAGAAATATGTCCAGTACGCAGAGCTTAAGGCCCACAGAGGTGCCACTAACACGGACTAACACGGACCGGGTCCGGGCGCAGAATTTTGTTCGGAGTTCGGACCGCACAGCATATACTGTATTAATTTTTACGGCACTGATTCGAATTTTACGGCACTGATTTGAATTTTGCAAAACTGATTCGAAATTTACGACACTGATTCGAATTTTACGGCATGCTGGAAAAAAAGACCAGTTGTCAACTTGTAGAAATCTGGCCAGCGCCAGACTCGCTTTAACGGACATGCCGCACAAAGCGAGGGAATATGTACATTAATGTCTTTTTTTATTTTCCCTCGAAAAGCTCAAAATGCTCATAAACAATTTCAAAATGGCTCCTATTGTTGGCCCACCCAACCCTGGTGTGTTAAAATTCAATTCCAGTGTCATTTCCTCCACATTACGTGCAGTTACCACTACAATAAGTGACTCTTTTCATCATATCTTTTGGCAGACGATCGCTACCGGAATGTGGACTATGCTGGAAATGATTCTGATTGGAGCAATTCTCATTTATGCGACGGTAAGAACGAATAACAAAAAAAAAAAAAAAAAAAGTAGAAAAATGAAACATGGACCAATGCGCTAGCGCGAGACGTGTACAATCGTCTAAAGTGTCATTTATTTCCTTGTACACAGAGGTGAATGCCATGAATGGCGCTAGTCATTTCTTTTGTAGTTAGTATCGATCCGAATGACTAAGTCTAATCCTCGAGCAGAAAAAAAAAACTAATATCGTGTCAAAACGTGCGCTCCTGACAGATATTGACACTCGAAACAAATATTAAAAGGATCCGTGAGAGATTTAAAGTCAAAATTCGAAAATAAAAGCGACGAATGGGTCGCACTTTGCAGTGAAGCGCGATAAAATAGTGAAGGGGCGGCACAAGTGGACTGTTTTTCTCTTTTTTCTGCTTTTCTTATCTGAATAAGACCTGGATAAAAGTGAAGACGTTTTTTCTCGCTCAATGTTCATGTTTTATGCAAATGGTGGACTGTTATTTGTTTACAGGAATGGAAATTTACAATAAATGTATTTTTTGTGTTCTCTGTGCTTCGCTGAGTTCGTATATAGGGAATGTCTGCTTAAAGACGATTACAACAGTTTATGATAATTAATAATTTATTACGTGTTGATTTATTTTAGAGTGTGTGAGAGAGAGTGGCTTATTACAAACACGCACACTTGTGTTTATTTCTTCAGTAGTGAGATTTAACGGAAGGTGCCATTTCTCTGGGGAAGGGTATCTTTAGCAGTAGAATCGTGTTGCATGAAAAACCGAGGAGAGAATGTTGTTTACCGGTGCAAAGTGACTGAACTACGGCCATAGATGAAAAATCGAAGAAAGATTAAGGAACCAGTTTATTAAAAATTATGTTTATAAACGATATCGATTTTCGATAACTATAAAATTATTATTAAACTATAAAACGGGATGAAACGAGAAATTGCGTGATTGGTCGATTTACATTTACTTTCTACAAACAGAGTGAACAAAATCTTATGTTATGGCTACTTTAGAAATGAATGATGTGGAAGAATTATTAGATGATTTGCTACTGTTAGCAGCAATAGTGATTTTAAACTGTAGAAAAACATTTGTTTCAGGCTTAAAAAACACAACAATTACATCTACGTGCTCACTCGCGAGGCTCACTCGCAAAGCTCACTCACTGTACAATTTCACTTCATCTGCGATCAAAATCATTTTCCTTGGCTACTTGTGATGAGTGTTCCATGCTTGCTGCAAATGGAGGCTAAAAGTCACGCAATTTCTCATTTAATCTCGTTTTTCATGAGAGAAGCAGCTGTGTTCTCATTGGTTGGCCGTAAGTTCTTAAGTTACGTTACGTCCTATTTCAAAATCGATTTTGAAGTAAGAACTTAAGTCTACGTTTGTGTTTTTAAGCCCACAATGCATTGCGCAGCCTCCTTGTGTTACGGTACGGAGTAGTGTGAACACCAGTGTGAACTAGATTAGGCTAGGTTCACATTAGAGGTAAAGTAACGCAACTCAAGGAAATAACAACTTGTGATTGGTTGGACGCAAGCCTCCAACCAATCATAAGCTGTTATTTCCTTGCGTTCGTTACTTTTCGTCTAGTGTGAACCTAGCTTAAGAGTTAGTTCGCATTGAATGTAACGTAACGTAACTTACAAAATTTAACGTAACTTAAGGAAAGTTACGTATGGTTTTGTTTACATTATTTGTAGGCAGTAAATGTAAATGTAAACTGAACAACCACGTAATTTTCATGCGAGAAAGCAGTTGTCTTTTCATTGGTTGTCGTAATTTCTTAAGTTACGTTACTTCCTACTCCAAAATTAATTTTGAAGTATAGGAACTTAAGTTTACGTCTGTGATTTTAAACCCACAATGCATTGCGCAGGCATTTGCGGAGTGGTGATGTGAACACCAAAGCGAACCAATCATAAGACTGGCAAGAATGACTATATTGTACTTTTTTAGGAGTTTTATCATGAAATCAAGGTACTGGACTATCAGACTGAGTGTTTGAGCTGTGGGAAGTGCCTTGGGTTTCTTCATGTGTTCCTTTAAAGATCACTTCTCTTTCAGTTGAGTCAAGAGTGGAATAATTTGTAAATGAGCTTTTTTGGAATGTAAAATGAATGTAGCTACTCATATAATTGTTTTTAATAAGAAATATTTTGAATTAGGTATGCAAATTTGTACTAAAAAAATTTTTCTCATAAATTTCACCAACAGAATATTTTCAATATCCATAACAATCAGTTTAGACCGTTGTCCCAAGCTGCAGTTCTGAATACAAATTTTTTTTAAAAAAAATTTAAAAACCTGAAACATTCTGGAGCTGTTCAAAAAGTGTTTTTAAATACATTTAATTTATTTGGTAATTTTCAGACTTATAAAAAAAACATTATTGTAATGAGAAAATATGAGCCCCTTAAAATTCCAGCTTAAAACATTTGCTGTTTTCACTGCATTTTTTCCTTTAGTGAGAGCGCTTTTAGAATACAACGCTATCTATATGCAAAGTAGAGAATAAACAAAGCAGTCGACACATGTTCAGTTCACATTTCGTATTAATTGCAATATTAAGTTACTATTAAGTTACTGTATTTTGTTAATTAAGCTCCACTCTCGAATTCCGGCCGCACCCCTCGGCTTTAGTTGGGAATAAGCGCCGCACTCGAATTACGGCCGCGGTTATTTGATTTTAATCGAATTTTTGATTAAATCGATTTTAAATGTATATAATGTATATAATACGTATTAAATACGTGAAACTGTATTAAATACATATGCATGTACAACAGAACATGCAAATTAAAGACGTTTGCATGTACTGTAGAGAATTGTGAATTCTTTGATAAAAATGGCTTGAAAATTTTGAGCCATTATTATCAAAGTTGGTTTTCTTCTCTACTGTACACAGTATATATTCAAGTACTGTACATGCAAACGCAACTTTCTAAGTTGTTTTTATGTTAAAAAGTAATTTACATCAAACGATTTAAGCACTGCCCTCGAATTACGGCTGCGGCGCTTAATTGGCAAAATACGGTAATATACCTACAATTATTATAAATAAATGATTAAACATATTCGATTGATCACATTTTGACCCTATGTCTTGATTTGTACAGTCGGTGACACCTAGTGTCAGTTGGTGAAACCATGTTAACTATGGTAACAGCACTAAAGCTCTTCAACTCAGAGTATACAACACATGACAATTGACCCCACTAATAGATCTTAAATCCATTATTTAACAATTATAATAAACAATTATACTCTATTTTACAATTCATGCACGAAACTCCCATTGGTTAATGACCTATATTGTACTGAAATTACCGTATTTTGTCGATTAAAGGCCGCGGCCTTTATTACAAATTGCGGTCGTAATTCGAGGGCGGCGTTTAAATCGTTTGCCGTAAATTGCGTTTCATGTACGCAACTTTTTAAAGTTAAAAACAACTTAAAAAGTTGCGTACATGAAACGAACGTACGTACGTTGCGTTTAGCTATGCAAACGTATTAAAAACGTTTGCCTCTACTGTATATATACTCTGTATAGTAGAGAAAAAAACCAATTGTGAAATCACTTTGATCTTTTCTACTACACAGAGTAAATATACAGTATTTGCAAACGTTAATACATTATTTCGAATGTAATAATGTAAGTTTATTTATCAGTTTTGAAGTAATGTATTAAATATACATTACTTCAAAACTGATAAATAAACTTCGAATAATGGCCGCGGCCGTAATTCGAGTGCGGCGTTTATTTTGAATTACAGCCGAGGGGCGCGGCCGTAATTCGAGGGCGGCTTTTAATCGACAAAATACGGTATGTATGGTGATATCTTATTTTAATCCTCCAGTTGAGCCGAGTCGAAAAATCATTGTTTCGTAGCCAAAAAATGTGCGCAACAATACAAAAACTCAAATGTAAATAATTTTTTAAAAATATTTTACAAGCGTTTTTATTTGTTAACAATGGCACGCACATTTTTGGACTACGAAGCGATGATTTTTCGACTCGGCTCGACTAGAGGATTAAAATAAGATAGCACAATATATACTTTCATTACAATGTAGGTCATTAACCAATGGAAGTGCATGAATTGTAAAATAGAGTTTAGCAATTTAGTTACGAATTAACTATACTTTTGACTTGTTTAGGTTGTTTGCCGCTATTTCGAGCCGACGACACTGAATTGCCTTTTGGAACCCTGGTTCAGAGAACTGGGATTTGCATTTTGTTACGGCGCCATTGTGCTCAAAATGTACAAGTAAGAAAACCTCCATTTATTATTTACTTTTTTAGAAAGAGTATTGAGATTAAGCGCTCCATTTCGGGGGGGTGTGTGGAGTGCTATGTTGATTGCACGTGACCAATTATGGCCTCGTGGAGTGTTTAGTTAATAGTCTTAGAATAATCTCTGTGATTCAATTGAAGTGATGAATGTGAGCAATTGGCAAACAGGATCTATTTGGTTGATTCAATTGAATTGAGTGCTAAGGGAAGAATTTAGTGAGGGTTGAGTGCAGATCTGTTAAGACTTTTAGTGTACTTGTTGTGGAAATGTTGCACATGTTGCAATTTGTCTGAATAAGACTTGAATTTAGTGAAACAAAAGTAGGTTAATGTTGGCAAGCATATGTCGTTTCAGTCTCAGTTGTTTTTTTTCTCTTGTTCTGTCTTCTTTCTTCCTTTTTAATGAGTATTGATTAATGGGATTTTACTTGTTGACATAAAAATGGGTGGAGATGTGAATTGTATTGCAGGTGCTGTATATAATTACATTGATGTAAAGCTTTTTTGACTAATGATGAGAAATTGAAAACCGGTGTTTAGTTTAAAGTAGCTGCAGTCAATATTGTTTTAAGTTAGGTCCTCCCCACCCCAACCTATAGGGTCTCTCTAGACCCTGCAATACATGAATCTCCATGTCTATCTTGATGTAATGGTGATGCATTTGTAATTTTAGTTAATAATCTTGCCACATCATGTTGTGTCTGCCACTACCCACATTTTACGGCCGCTATCGTTGTTGGGATAAAAATTACCCAGTTTTGGTGAACGAGGGATATTTTGTTGGTTGGGGTTGTGATGGTAGTTTTGAAAATGGGCAAACCTGTTGTTTAATGCATGTTTCATGGTCATTCAGGTGATTTTTTGTGACATTTTAATATAGTTGTATTGTCTGGATAATGGAAACAAGCGTTGTTTTTTATAGAGTAGTTTAAAAACTTCACTTGGTTTAAGGGGGAGAGTTCAACTCTACCATTTTTAGTTCAAAATAAATTGCTTTTATACAATTATAAGTAAATCTTCTTTGCAAAAGAAAGGAAATGAAAATTTAAAAGAAGGTTTAAAGGTTAGAGCTGTTAAAGCAAAACCTGTCTAATGTTTTCAACCTAACTTGATTATTTATTTACCGTATTCTCTCAGAAAGAACGGCATGCCGGATAATGGCGAGTCACACCAAGGAGCCGGATAATTTTTGGCATTTTGTCCATTTGATTATTAATTGACTAGTTGTCTACTTGTCAAAAGGTCAGACTCGTAATTACCGGTAGGCCATTGTTTCCGAAGGTTTTAGTGTTTTGCCTTTTTTTATTTCTGTTTGTTTATCACATTTTTATTGCAGAATTCTGGTTGAGTTTCGCACCCGCAAAGCTCATCGTTGGGTGGTAAGGGACAAAGATTTGCTCAAGTACTTGGCAGCCATTGTATTGGTCGTAAGTGGATACATGGCTGCATGGACTGCCCTCAACATTCATCTTTTGCAAGAGGGCTACACCGTATTGGCTGTTGGATTCACGCCCGATGGTCTTCGGTATATCATCTGCCGCTCTGCATGGTGGGAATACGTCACTGAGACCGGTACATTTAAAAAGAACCATCATGTATTGTAAAACATAACATACAACAGTGTGAATTGGGATTTGAAGAAAGAAACAAATTATATTTTATCAGGAGAACTGCTTTTCCTTCTTTTTGGCGTACATCTTTCTTACCATGCGCGGAATGCAGTAACCGAGTTCGGGGAAAAACGTTACCTGTGCCTGGCCATCTTTATCGAGCTGCTCGTCTCGGTAGCCCTTCATGTACTACGGTAAGTTGCTAATGCTTAGTCCACACGTGAACCACTTTTGTACAAGAGTTTTATCAAATATGAAAAGTAAACTGAGGTGTTTGACCTTGAAGTTTTTCCAAGGTCATTTGCCTTGTAACTTGTAAACCATTAACGATAGAAAGAAATTTTCAATTAGAAACTTGTAGAGCACTACCAAATTAGTAGGGAAATGTGTAATTTATTCAAATTAAAACAACAAACAGTATGCGAATAACAAATTAAGAGTCAGAATACATTAATTCAAAATTTCTCAATTATCTTTTCTCTAAACACAGGTTGCAGATATGTTTTCATGTTTTCATGAATTTGATACAGTTACCCTAATTCTCTTGATTACTTTGATATTAAATTATTACCGCAGTAAATCTATTTTTTTTGAAGAGTTACTTCACCTCAGAACACCTCCATTGCACAAAATTCCAATTTGTTTTAATGAGTCATTGATTTTTTATTGTCTGAAAACTGAAATATAAAACAGTCTGGTTTCGATGTAGCAAATCTGCATTTGTGGACAGGTAGTTTTTTGCTACTAGGTTAAAATATATTGATTCTATGATATTAATTATTTATGTATTGTTATCAATTTCTGGCATTTCAGTTGAATTAACTCTGAAAAATTAAAAACTCTTTAGATGAAAGGGTATGAAGGGAATGTATTATGGTTAGTTCACATTGAACGTAATGTAACATAACTTACAAAAATTGAACGTAACTTAAGGAAAGTAACATTTGGTTTTGCTCACACTGTTTATTGTACTGTTTCTCTCGAAAAGAACGGCATGCCGCATAATATAGTAAATCCGACCAGAGTGCCGGAAAATGCCGGATAAAGTGAGTATTACGTTTTACAGCACCGATTCGATTTTTTACGGCAGATTTTGAAAATCTGGTCAAACTCGGTTTTTCCGGCATGCCGTTTTTTCTGAGGGAATCTGATAGATAGTAAATGTAATCACGTAATTTTTTATTCCATCTTGTTTTTCATGCAAGAAGCAGCTGTCTTCTTATTGGATGCCGTAATTTCTTAATTTACATTAGGTGCATTCAATTCCAAAGGGTTAAACTGTTTATCTTGATTCTTTTGATTCTCGCTAGGCGGAAATGACGATTTTTACGTCATTCTTCAACAATCAGTTTACCCATAAACCGTTTTTACATAACCACGTTGAGGGTTGTTTATGCTGCTGAAATCTTGTTTATGGCAGCATTTTTGGCAGCTATTTTGCATTCGAGATTGATCGAGGTGACACTCGATTGACTTTATTAAGAGATTTCAGTGCTTTTTTATATATTTTATACTACACCACTTTTAGTATACTTTAATGTATATTACTATTTTATAGTAACTTAAAATGTTAACTGAAAGGAGAAAACTACAACAATCCGGACATGGATTTTTGATTAAGAACTAGTTCTTATCAAGGAACTTGATCCTAGAATATTTAAGTTTGCAACTGCGCATGCACAGACTGAAACTTAATAACACATTCAATGCCTAAAGCAGATTAAACTGATTCTCTATAATCAGATTTAATTATGCTTTTATAATCACTTTGGAATTGAACGCACTATTACTTAAGTTTACGTCTGTGATTTTAAATCCACAATGCATTGCACAGCCATCTTGCGTTAGGCTAAGGAGTGGTGTGAACACTAATGTAAACTAACCATTAAAGCTATTTACAAATGAAATAATCAATATTTTTAACCTTTCAGCAAATACTTCTTTTTGAAAACTAAAAAACAATTGTTTATAGTTTTATTCTAAAGGAACTTCAAAGTCACAGGGAGTTTTACATGCTGAAATATTCAAATTTTAACCAATTGAAAACTTTTTCCTTATCGAAGAGCTTTTTTGACTTTTGGTACATGGAAAATGTAACAGTTTATAGCTGTAACAACACCCATCTGCTAAGTGATCAGAGACAGGGCTGGCTGGCTCGAGGTATTTTGGCATCATAAGGAAGATATCGAAATGGTGCCCTAAAGTATTCACAGGATCCATAAAATATTATTCTTGTCACGGTGTGGTAGAAATAAAAACATATTGCCACATATGGATCTGGATTTTTATTATTGGCCGGGGCCCTGTGGGGGCGGTAGCTATTTGCAACTTCTGGAGGCAACAATTTTTAAAATTTATTACATTTTAGATATAGTTATTCAAGTGGCATTTTTCTAGCAACAACAATTTCACGCTGCTACAGAGAGCGCCTGTGGTTGCCGGTGGGTTTATAGCCAGATACAAGACTGCAAATTGGCGCCACTAATCATGTGGCACTTTTAGAAATTGCTTAGTTTGTCTGGTGGGAAAAGCCAGCTCTGTACAGAGACCCATAAATGTGTTAACAGTGAGTTTATTACTTCCATATGAAAAGTATATATAAATATATTCATTGTCAGTTTTTGACATTTGTGAGATTTGAAAAAGAGGAAAAAAGTATTCAAGATTTGAACCAGTTTGATATTAATGTTCAAACACTGCAGCTGTGGATATGAGATTTCATATTTTAAGTTGAACTTGTGACAAATGTGGAAAGTGCTTGGAGCAAGATTATGAAAAAAATGGCAGTGATTCCGCTCTTACTGATGGTTAAGTCAATGGTAATATGACTGCCTATAGGCCACAAGGTTATAAGGGATGTATGGCAGTTATTTCAAGGCTTAGGAAAGTTTTAGACTTTTAAATCCTTGACTTAGTATGATAATTTTACTAGATGCATTCTTTTTCTAAATTGACTTTAAAGCCGGAGCTGTTTGGAGTTGGGTTTCCTGCCGTTAAAGGAATTAAGACGATTTGCACTTTAATTTGGGAATAAAAGCCATGTGGCTTCTTATTTAAAGTTTATGGTTTAGGATTTTTAAAAATACAATAATTTAGGTTTATATTTGTGGAATACTAAGGTTTTTACCGGTTACATTTTGGGTTGCGACGACTTACGAGAGAGCGTGAGTTCTTTAGACTCAAGCGACAACTTAGGCTATACACGTCTTAAAGGGTTTACGACATTGCAGTTTTTATTGGTCCATTGGATCAAGCATCGTTTAAAACTTTTAAATAATTTTTTAGAGATTTTTTGAAAAATATTTTCGGGTTTAAACCCAATGCTGAAGTTGTGAAAACAAGCAGACTACAATATGAAAAACTGCGAGATAAAAGCGAGACCAAATCGAGAATTTGCGCGATTGTTACCAGTTGCGATGTATATCCCATTCATTTAACATGGGGAATACCAACTGTGACGTTAGAAACAGCGCCCTGCCAGCAGCGGCCAACAATGTCTCTCACCAAGCTCAAATGAGTTGTTTGGGATACAAAATGATTTTTTTAAACGTGTTCCGAAAACTTTAAAAAATAAATAAAAATTAATTCAGACATTTTAAGAAATGGCAAACATTATTCAGTCATAATATTTTTTTGATGTCGTAAACCCCGAGAGAGAGAGAGAGAGAGAGAGAGAGAGAATAAGGTTTACTTGCGTAATTGCGAATAAAAATCGGAAGGTTGATTACGATGTCTTCAGATACAACAAAAATACATTTACTTTGTATTTTTATTGCATTTTAAAGGATCAAACTGGCATTTTGTTGTTGGAAAACAAATGCACCATACTGTGCAATAAAATGGAGGCACATTTTGAAACCTTCTATTGGATGCTTCAACTAAAAAGCTTTTAGAACTGAATCTTTCTGCTTGCATCACAACATTATTGAGTGGCAGATGGTTCAATTCACTTTAAATTTTTTTTATAGGTTAAAGTAGATGATGTCTTATTGTTGTTTTTTGTCTCTCTTAGTACAAATAAATGTTCACAACACAACGAAGTTAAAATCTCCTCTAATGAGGTTTTTATGAAACCTCTTGTTTTCGTTAATGCTGGACAAGTTTCAAGTTATGGTGTCCCCAAGTAGAACAAGAAAAACCTTCTTAAATGCTTATAGGAAACCACAAGTCATTCTTTCTCTTTATTCTTTTTTTTAGGCATGTGCTCTGGTTGGATGTTAACCCCGACTACATATTTCTCATGTACTTTATTCGTTGCCAGATAACTGTCACTGTCATTCTCATCCTCGTTTTTGGACCAAAAGTAAGAAAAAAATTGCTGAATTATAGTAGAGTATAAGAAATATAAGAAAAAGGTTTACTAATGACAATATCTATTTATCTCTTTTGCCGAGCAATTTGATCAGAGGCGGCTCTGAGCTGGCGAGACCTATAAGGCGAAAGTCATATACCATATACAGTCCAACCTCGTTGGAATGAAGTCGTTTATAACGAAATACGGCTTATAATGAATGAGTTAGAAATCTACTGTGGTGTTGGTATACTAAACCTCTGTCCAACAATTCGTGCACGAAACTGAAAAGTGAACTTTTTTGCATTGTACCGAAAGTATATATTGTGGTATTTTATTTTAATCCTCTAGTCGAGCTGAGTCGAAAAATCATCGTTTCGTAGCCAAAAAATGTGCGCAACAATACAAAAACCCAAATGTAAATAATTTTTTCAAATATTTTACGAGCGTTTTCGTTCGTTAACAACGGCACGCACGTTTTTGGACTACGAAGCGATGATTTTTCGACTCGGCTCAACTAGAAGATTAAAATAAGATACCACAATATATACTTTTAGTACAATGCACGAATTGTTAAATAGAGTTTAGTAAAATAGGTTTCTTTGCCAACATAACAATAAAACACACAGTTTTATTCGCCATTGTGGGTGAGTAAAAAGCTACTCTGAACCCAGTAAGACCTCGGTCCGACTCAACAAATGTGTAGCAGATATACTCATAATCCCCAAATGTAGGTTTTACATGTTAAATTGCTCGTTTATAGCGAAGACAGTTTTGATGTATTTTTAGTGGTTTGTTATAACAAGGTTGGACTATAGTAGGATTACAGCGATTTATTGGAGAATTATTACCAAGAGACAAGCTGTAGCATCATAAAGCGAGAACATGTTCACGCTCCCATGGTAGATGTTCTGCATTCTCCCGTTTATTCTGGTCTATCGCGCAGTTTTAGGCCAAGCACAGGAACACTCACATTTTAAATTCGTACTGCCTATTTCCGCGAACGGCTCGTAGCTATAATTTCTATTTCCAGTCCACTTTACCTAGTAAGGTGAGGTCAGCCCGTCGCAGGCGTTAGGCTAGGTCATGAGAAAGGAGAACTGGAATTTGAAATTCGTTCGGGGAAATAGCCTTGGCGTTTTAAATTAGGCAGATTTTATTCATGAACTCAATCTTCTAGATAACTCTCTTAAGTATTGACATGTTACATTGAGGTCTTCTTGGACCAAACTGAATGCAACATTTTCTCATCCTTCTGCCATTGGCATCGGCTTATAGAGATATTATCTGATCCTTAGGAAGTCTTATAGTGGTTAAGTGACAATTTATATTTCTTAACTCAAATACCATGTAACTTATTGCTATTTCTTGGACAGATTGAAAAATGAGACTTTAAGTGATGGGATTTTTATAAATATCTCTTAGATTTAATTTTGTGAGGCGTGTTTGCATTTGTCATTAGGAGAAAGAAGAAGAAGAACATTTTGTCTGCTTTTCAGGCTTCAGGCTTGGCTGCAATGCGCGAGAGTTAAAGATAATACGACAAGTGCGATGGAAAATTGGAAATGTTCTATTGACAGGATGAGAAAATATTTTTGTCTGAAATGTCTATTGATATGAAGGATCAATATCCTGGTGAAAAATCCAGTTTTCTCAAGCAGAATCATCTATCACCAGAAAGTGTATCATGGCCAAGGATCAATTAGGTCTTTTTGAATAAATCCTGTCCAAGAAATTGCAAAGTGGATTGTTTGTATTTTTCTTGTTTATAATAATGTTTCTGTACTCTATTTATTATTTCGTGCGCGAAACTCCTATTGGTTAATGACCTATATTCTACTGAAAGTATATATTGTGGTATCTTATTTTAATCCTCTAGTCGCTCCGAGTCAAAAAATCATTGTTTCATAGCCAAAAAATGTGCGCAACAATAGAAAAACCCAAATGTAAATAATTTTTTAAAAATATTTTACAAGCATTTTCATTTGTTAATAATGGCATGCACATTTTTGGACTACAAAACAATGATTTTTTGACTCAGCTCAACTAGAGGATTAAAATAAGATGCCACAATATATACTTTTGATACAATATAGGTTATTAATCAAAGGGAGTTTCGTGCACAAAATGATAAATAGAGTTATAGTCAGTTTTACCTCTTTCCCCACTTCATTGGTTTTTTTATTGTCGCAAGAGCATTATATTAAATAGACAGTTTGCGATTTCTCGTACAAGATTTATTTCGTTAGACTGAATTTTGTACAATAGGTTGCAATTTGTCACGAAACGTAATATATACAACATTTAATTGGCAGCAATTTTTAGCAGAATTAGGCTTTTTATCACAATTCAAGCCTAAGTATTGGGCATGTGGTTTGTGCAAGGTGTTTGACAGATTAAAAAACAGAAAAATTGCAAAATTACAGCTGAAGCAGTGGGAAATGGCAGAATTAGACGGCAATTGTTGTCATTGCATGCAGTGCGCATATGCAAGTAAAGTCGTATTTACGAAATATGCCACAAAATCTTTTTTATATTTGGTTACGGAATTAACAAAACGAGAAAATTAAAACGAAATCATATTAAAATTTTGTTTTTCTATGATTTTGCATTTTAATTTTTTTTCGTACAAAAAAATTGCAAAGTGTCTAATTATGAGAATGCCAAAAAACGAGATATTGTTAAAAATCTGGTTTTTTGTTTTAATGGGTTGACGAGATTTTTGAAAAATTTTGTTCCGCAGTGTCGTTAATTTTTTGTCTTGTACGAGAAATCGCAAACTGCCTAATACCAGCCCCCCAAAACAGAGTTTTCATCTATTCCATTTATTTGAAGAGATGCTGTTGGTTTTACTCAATGTCAAAGTCACCATTTATTTTATGGTTTGTTTTTTTTTTGTGCTCTAATTGAACCTTAAAGAAACTCATCATTAGTTAGTTTCAATTCCAGACCACCATCTGGTGTGACATCATTGCAATTATTAAGCCAAGTTTGAATTGAAATTAGTGCTAAGTGCAATGACAAGTCGACGTATTTTTGTTTGAATGGGATATAAAAATGAAAATTAGAGTTGAGTTGCCATAGCAACATAGACACTAAAACCTTGATTAGAATTTTACAGCTATTTTGTGGCCTACCAATTGATTATTTCCTCCTTAAATTTGATTTGAGTACAGATTAAAGCCTACAGCTGATGTTTTGCAAAGTGATTAAAGTTAAATTATATCTTTGGAGATTATAAATCAATTGTAACATCTTTTTGCTCTTTCTTCTTTTTGCATTTCATTATTTACACTTCCAATTGATAGAACTGGCTCGTTGCATAAATAATAGCATTTGCATTCAACTCAGATGAATTCTTTATCAGATTAACATAAGGTTTACACTTGCTGCATTCAAAATGCTTTTATAAAGTTGTTTTGTTGCATTGTTTAGTATAATAATTTGTGTTTTAATGCTGGGTTGGAATATATTCTTCAAAATGGCTGCTGTAATAGCTCTAAATTCTGATTTATGGTTTCTGAATGTCGAAAAATTATTTAAATTGTAAAATAAGACAGCGGTCATTGAACATGTATGTACTTCGAGGCAATACTTTATTTAGAAGAAAGAATACTCTAAATATGGTGTTTTTATGACGTCACTTCCGCCATTTTTGGACCGAAAGTAACAATTTTCAAATTTTTAAATTTTTTTTAAGAATTATTTTGAGAAATTTTTCATTAAATTTGCATATGATTAAATAATGCGTCGCAAAATAATTTGAAAAATGTTAATTTTATTGGAAATTGATGTCGATTTTGAGATTTCCTTAACGAGAGATGAAATTTTATGAAACTAAGTTGTTAAGGGGGAATTAGAGATGGGGTGATGAGTGAGCTGGATCGATATTGAACTCCCACTCTTTTTTGATGCTGCGTGGTGGTTTGCTTCTAGTAAGGCAATTGCGGATTGTCTCCAGTTATTCACCTCTGAATTGTCTCCATGGTGATGATTACATTGATCAATAATTGCATCAAATTGATTTTTTTTATCCTAATTTTTTTTTTATTTCCCAATTTCCAAAAAAAAGATTAAAAAAGAGAATGTAAAGTGACTTCTGGTTGTTTGTAGCTGTGGTACTATCACCGTCCGCCGCGAGAAGATCCAGAGCACAGGGGCGAGCACACGGTGCATGAGACGGTCAAGTTACAAGATGGCGTCACCTCCAACGGAGAAGTGGACATTGGCGAGATCAATTTAGCTGATATGGACCCCGAAGACATCCGGGTAATTTAATATTGCCGCTATTATATCGTAATTCAATACGGAGTAAAGTGAAATGAGGCATAAATTTTTAAATTACATTTTTGATTTTTGATTTTATTTTATTTTTTTTTCTATAAATAATAATAAAAAAATAGAAAATTTTTTTTTATTATTATTATTATTATATATTTGAAAATAATAATTAATCTGTGAAATAAAATTTAATATTTAAAAAGAGAAGAAAAAAAAATGTGAAATGTTTACTCCCAAAGTGTGCACAATTGTTTTGATTGTATTTGAAAAAAATAAAAATCAATGGGGGGGGGGGGGGAAATGAGAAATAAAAAATATAGTTTTTTTTTTTTAATTTTGTAGGCCGAGCTGCGTCGTGTTTACACTCAATTGCAGATTCTAAGGAACAAAACGATGCGCAAGGACAACCCGCACATTTCCAAAAGAAGGGGTGGTCGTAAAGCCACTCACCGCCGCTTTTCTCTTCAGGTAATTCGCAAACTCGCTCTTTTCCTTATGTCTGAAACAAAATTAGGCCTAAAGCTAGGTTCACACTTGTGTTCACACTATACATGATATACGATCGAAATAAGTTAAATCGATGCAGCTGCAAAGTGCATTGTGGATGCTAATGCACCTGTCGGTTGTTGCAGCTGATCGAAAAGGGTAAATTAACTATATATACCGTTGAGAAATTCTTCTTGAAATTAAAGTTATGGATGAATGCAGATGCATATTGTATCATGCTTGTACAACGACTAAACTCAATGATTTGTCAGTATAGAAATAATTTTTCATGACTCGCACATACCGTATTCCCTCGGAAAGAACGGTATGCCGGAAAAACCGAGTTTGACCAGATTTTGAAAACCGGACATCTGGTCATTTTTACGGCATGCCGTAAAAATTGAATCAGTGTCGTAAAAATCGAATCAGTGCCGTAAAAATCGAATTGGTGCAAAACATACATTTTGTGAAATCGTTTATTGTAAAAACTTAGAAAACATCTATTAAACATTAATAAATGTTATATATATTAATGCGCAGATATAGTAATAGAATAGCATAATAGTGAAATGAAATAGCAAGCTTAAATATACTGCGCATATGTAAACGTGTATGTATACGCTAACGTATACGTGACTATTTTTGATTCGAATTATCCGGCACCTTGGTCGGATTCGCTATTATTCGGCATGCCGTTCTTTCCGAGGGAATACGGTAAGTCGAATTGTTAAAAAAAAGGGTTAAGATTTGGTCCAAAAATTCTCGACTTACAAGTACACCCAATGAAAACGGTATTTCCGATGCATCTGCTCATGGGCGCAATTGTTGCAATTGATGCAGTTTTGCCTGCAAATGACACGTGAAGCTGAACAATAGCTGCATATACACATAGGTGAGGTGGATGATTTTCACTAGTTTCTAACCAAATGTGGATTTTGAACCCAATTTTGCCGGACTGTTCATAACAATTTTAAGTGAAGAATTGCCACATTAATAAGTGACTTCAAAAAGCATAGATAAGAGTATTGATGCATGTTTTTGCAGTGTTTGATTGGTAGTCAGTTGGGTTTAAAGTACCCCCAAGAGTCTCAAAATGAGGCATGAAGGAGAAAAGAAGAAATGTCTGGTATAAAAATGCAGACAGGAGAATCCAGTGGAAAGACTGAATCGAGATATCAAATAATCATATACCGTATTTCCTTGGAAACGGCTTGTCGGATAATGGCGAGTCTGACCTGGGTGCCAGATAATTCGAATTATCCAGCATTTTGTTTATTTGATTATTAATTGTCCAGTTGTCTACTTCACAAAAACTGGTCTGACTCTTAATTACCGGCATGCCGTTGTTTCCGAGGGAATACGGTAATACAAAGAATATATTAAAAACCTTAATACTTAATACACGACATTAATTTTGAGATACCGTATTTTGTGGATTAAGGGCCGCCCTCGAATTACGGCCGCGCCCCTCAGCTGTAATTCGAAATAAACGCCGCACTCGAATTACGGCTGCGGCGGTTATTTGAAGTGTTTACGGCTTAATTAAATCGTTTTGTTGTAAATTGCGTTGCATGTACGCAACTTATTAAGTTGTAAAACATGTGTTCAAACGCTTTTAATACGTTTGCACGTATCAAATAAATTAAAATCGATTAAACACGCGTTTTACAACTTAAAAAGTTGCGTACATGCAACGCAATTTACAACAAAAACGATTTAAGCGCCGCCCTCGAATTACGGCCGCACCCCTTGGCCGCAATTTGTAATAAAGGCCGCGGCCCTTAATCGACAAAATACTGTAAATGAATATTTTGATTAAATGACAATTATACTGACACGTCAGAATTAACCCTCAGACGACTAACATTTTGGGTCAACGCAAAGACCTATTAGTGGTGTCAATTGACATGTTTTATATACTCCGAGTTGAAGCGCTTTAGTGCTGTTACCATGGTTACCATGGTTTTACCAACTGACGCTAGGTATCACCGATTGTAAAAATCAAGACACTCAGTCAAAATGTGATCACTTGAACAGAATGCAAGGTGTTTAATTATTTATTTATAATAATTGTGTATATTAACTTAATTTTAATTCCAATTAGTGCAATTAATTGCAATTGATATGAAATGTGAACTGAACATGTGCCGACACGTGCTTTGTTTATTCTCTACTTTGCATATAGGTGGCGTATTTTAAAAGCGCTCTCACTAAAGAGAAAAAATGCAGTGAAAACAGCAAATGTTTTAAGCTGAGATTTTAAGGGGCTCATATTTTCTCTTTACAATAACTTTTTTTTATAAGTCTGAAAATTACCAAATAAATTGAGTGTATGTAAAACCACTTTTTGAACAGCTCCAAAAAATTTCAGATATTTTGAAAAATTTTTTGAAAAAAATTTGTATTCAGAACTATTGCCTGTGTCAATTGACCCATAGGATAGGCTTCTGAGGGTTAATAGTAGGCCTTTCATCACATTGCTACAACTTCATCAGCTATTACAATACAGAATATACCATATTCCCTCGGAAACAACAGCATGCCGATAAAGGCGAGGCTGACCAGTCTTTGCCAAGTATAGACAACCGGTCATTTTTCCAGCATGTCGTAAAATTCGAATCGGTGCCGTAAAACGTAATACTCACTATACCCGGCACCGGCGGCACCTTGGTCAGACTCACTATTATCCGGCATGCCGATGTTTCCGAGGGAATCCGGTAATATTGTGAATATAAAATCTGCTTGTAGTTTGCCTTAGTTTCACTGTTTGTATGCCCTATAGGTCTGCTCTTTTGTAACCCACTCACACTTTAGAGTTAGAAATGGCTAATTTGAATGTTTTGTTCTTAGGCCACCACGAGTATTGCTTATAGTAGCACTATACATTTTATTTTATTTTTCTTTTGTTTTTGTTTTGGTTCACTTCTCTTGTGCTTGCAGACTCCTACCCCTTAATTGAGTCAAAACGGAGATCAAAAAATGGACACTTAACCCCTTGTTTCCAGGCGTTTCACCCACGCCACCGCCCCTACAATGGCGGCGGGGACCACGAGGCGGAACATTCAAAGACGCCCGAAGAGTCGACGGCCAGTGGGGACATTCCGCCCGACCCCGACGCAATTGCAGTCACATCACCATCAAATGTCACTTTTAAAGGCTTGATGCTGAAATGAGTAACAATAAGTGCTTATTGTAAAGATATAGATAGATAGATAGATAGATAGAGAGAGAGAGAGAGAAGGAAAACAAAAACAACAAAAACAAAATGGAGTCTTATCACCAAATTGACAAGTATAACAACATTTTTCAAACAATGTGTGTGGATTGGTTAAGTTTTAATTATGTCTATTGTTGTTGGATTTGTTGCTTCGGATGAAACAATTTGAAAATACCAATTTTTTTTTTATTTATTATAATTTTGTTATTTAGGCCTAGTGTAATATTATTGGAAAATATTGAAGTTATAGGAAGTTATTCTGATGTAATATTTAAATAGGATTATTATGGAATTTACATAAATTAAAATTTAACAAACAAAAAAAAAAAAAAAAAAAAAAAAAATAGTTGTAGCTATGGCTTTAATTTTGTAGATATTTTATTATAGATGAATGATGTATATGAATAAATTAAATGTGATTTCTTGTTTAATTGATGATAAAATAAATAGCATTTAAATAGATTTCAAAGATTTTCTCATAAGTCATTTATTTTCTACCCTAGTGATAAAAATGTGCAACTTGTTTATGTTTATATATGGTTGCAAATGTTTGACATTTCAACACGTGACTTATACCAACTTAAAAATAAGATCTCAGTAAAAATAAACAAGAAAAAGTTGCCAAAAACCGAAGGAAAAACGGATAATGACATAACAAATGCAGACTCAGCAATCAGCATGTAGTAAACATCCGGTTTGCTTTACAACAGGAGGAAATTAACGGTAGGAAATGATGCATTATGCTTCTTTTTTTAAAAACATTATAATAGTATGCAAATGGAAGTTATAGGCATACAAAATTAATTGAAAAACAAAAATTGAAAGGATATTCCCTAGTGAGTGAAGCACTAAGTTGAAAAAAAAATATTTAAAAAAAAAAATTTTTCAAATTTTTTCTCTTGATTTACATATTTTTTTATTTTATTTTTTAGGGAATTTTAAAATGGCTGAATATTTGCCCAAATTCCATGAAAAATTACCAAGAACATTATTGGTAAATGTTGGTGGGCGGTTAAAACTGCAAACCAGAGTAGATGGAAATCCGAAACCGGAAGTATTCTGGTTTAAAGACAATTGTCTTGTTTTACAAGATAACTCGCATAAATACGAAAATGATGATGAAAACGACGAAATTCATGTTTTAAAAATTGATCCAGTTTTGTTGAATGACGAAGGAGAATACGAATTTCGAGTGGAAAATTGCATGGGTCAAGTGTCATGTTTTTGCCAAGTCGAAACACGAATTTTATTAGGTTTGTTTACCATGCACTCTAGTGGCAGTATTGGTAAAAATTAATTATATTGACAATTTTCTTTTTTTTTGTGTTTATTATTTAGAAAAAGAAGAAATTTGTGAAGGTAAACAAAATATAGAATTTAAAATTTTAAAATTAAAAAAGAGATTTTTATTTAAACAATAGAACGCCAGTCTGGAATTTTTATTTTATTTGATGAAGGATCTCATGATGAAGATGATGATGAAGTAAATGATGAAGATGATGAAAACGAACAAGATAATCAACAAGGTGATTCAATTTCAACTGAGTCAAAAAATCGGAAAAAGATAGATTTTTCTATATAGATTTTACATAGAAATTCTATCGATTTTACTTAAAAATTCTGGATTAAATCGATTTTACATAGAAATTCTGGATTAAATCGATTTTACTTAGAAATTCTGGATTAAATCGATTTTACTTAGAAATTCTGGATTAAATTGATTTTACATAGAAATTCTGGATTAAATCGATTTTACATAGAAATTCTGGATTAAATCGATTTTACATAGAAATTCTGGATTAAATCGATTTTACATAGAAATTCTGGATTAAATCGATTTTACATAGAAATTCTGGATTAAATCGATTTTACACAGAAATTCTGGATTAAATCGATTTTACATAGAAATTCTGGATTAAATCGATTTTACATAGATTAAATCGATATGCACAAAAAAATCATTTTTTTTTTTTGTAGCATTTCATCGCTCATCATCACTATCAGCTTCAGAACAAATTCAAGTACGTGCCACCAGGAGAAATAAATCTTTTTATTAAATTTCTTAAATTCTATATTTGCCCCAAATTCCATTGCATTTTTTTCACCTTATTGAGGTTATAACTTAATTACTTTTTCCTTGAACCTTTTCTATCAAAACATTCAAGTACCGTAGTATCAATGCCAAAAATGGATTCGTTTTTTATTTTTTTTTATTTGACGTTACTGCGACATAGAGTAAACTCGTAACATTGTCGCGCAGTGACTTTGTTATATCGAGGTTGCGATGATGCAAAATGGCGCCCACCTTGTACCTAAAAATAGTCGGCCCGCATTTTCTGTTGGTGGGATCATCAGCGATGTGTAGAGGCCAAGCAGTTTGGTAAGTGGGATAGAATTTCTTTAAAAATTGCGATTTTCGATGTATTCGTCATTTTGAATTAATTCTCTAAGTTTGGTGGAGTTTTTTAAAACATTTTATGAAGTTTTTAATGATTCATATACTTTATTTTAATTTTTTTTTAGGATATAATTGAAAATTTAAGCAAGAGAAAGGATAAAATGTCACATTCAGACTTAAAGGTAAATTTTTATCATTGCACGTCGTGTTGTTTGAATTTTTGATTTATGAATGGGAATTTATAAATTATTCAATTCATTCATTGAAAATTTATTCACATGGCGCTGTGATTTTATTTTTAGGTTTTGTATTAATAAAATAAACTCACTTTTCATCATTTATTAATCTGGCGTTTTATCACACGATGGCGCTGCGCGTAACGGCGCTTGATATTTTAAAAAAATGTCTGATATTGTTCTGGAACAAAGAAATGTGAATTAGTATCTTTTATTCTTTTATAATTGTATTTTATGCAATTTTAGGATGCCGGGAGTAAAAGTGCGACGATTTCGCCTTGTCAATCACCTATACCACTTCAACGTATGGCGAGTACGACAAGTAGTATCGATTTAGACGCCTCGTTGCGAATAACCGAAGTGACATCGCCGACCGAAATGTATAGTGACCACCAACCATTGATCAGAGAAGATAGTGTCGACTCACGAGACGAAAAAGAAACAAATATTTCTTGCGGATTAGAAATAACGGAACTCGAAGACGACACCATAATGGAGGAAGACGAAGAGGACGAGGAATTAATGGAGATTGAGATTGCACAAAACTCGGAAATGTTGGGTAAAATAATCGAAGAAAAATCGGAAGTTAGCTCTGTAATTGGTGGAGAGGATGGTTTATTCAGTCGAACATCAAATATTTGCGACAGCGGCAACGAAACACCTGTTTTTAGTGTCGGAGACGACGAGAAAAGTCTTAAGAAGAGCGTGGATAGCGGATTTGGCAAAATAACACCGGAAAAAATTGATTTGAAGGATAAGAAAAGCGATTTGGATGAAAAATACAGCGAGACGATGAATTCCAAGGAGAAAAAGAAGGATTTTGATGCGAAATACGACGAAAAAATGAATTTTAAAGAGATAACTAGCGATTTTTTGAGAAATACGAAGAAAAAACGAATATCGAGGATAAAAAATATAATTTTAATGAAGTAAATCCAAGAGAATCGAGTGAAAAAGTGCGTTTTGAAATCAGTCGAGAGAACTACGAGTCCAGCAAAGAAAGCGATCCTCGATGGAATAAACTCTTGAATACATCATCAAATGCCATTGAAGAAGTGGAAGACATATTCGAGAGGTCCAAAAGGGAGTTGGACGAGATATTGGATATTGCAAAATCATCGCACGCTTCGAGGAAAACGCTCAGAATTGACTCCGACGACGATTTGGATGAAGAAATCGAGCGGATTAGACGCGAATTTGCAGGAAAAAGGAAATTTGATGCGTTGGGCAAGCAACAAGGCTCGAAAATCGATTTATTTGACATAAAAAAATCGAAAAAAGTGGAAGATATTTTCGAGAAAAGCCGGAAGGAGATGAAGGAATATTTGCAAGATGTGAAGAAGTCACGTGACGAGCTTTTCGGCGCCGATTTTAAGGAGGACGATTGGTTTTTCAAGAGCGACGTGTTGCGCCCGGTCGAGGAAGGGGTCAGTGGGAGTTTCCAGACGGATAAGAGCTTGAGGGACATGAGGAAGAGATGGAAGAATGAGGTGGGCAAGAGCGAGAAGGAGATTTCGAGCGAGATGGGGCTGACTTGGCCGCCAGTGCACGGATTGTGGATTGAATCGAGCGAGGGAAGTGACACTTCCGGTTCGTTTGGGCTCAGTGAGAGAGAGAGGCGGGGCAGATGCGTTGAAGTGGAACGGGCAGAAGCAGAGGTCAAGGATATGTCGGAACAGGTAGAAATAAATCAAATTAAATAAAAAATGATTTGATTTATACGTTATACGGAAATAAAAAATATTCATTTGTAAATTGCTTGTTTTACATGTAAAACAGGTGATTTTAATGAATTGCAATTGTTCGAACGATTTTTTTCATGTAAAACAGGTGATCTTATCGTATATACTCGCGTATAAGTCGACCCTGACTTAAAACGGGTCAAAAAGCGTATAAATCGACTCCCTAATTTTATTTTTTTATTTTATTTTTATTTGGTTCGATTTATACGAGGGTCAATAGCCATTTTAAGTATTAAAAAACTAAAATAAAAAAATGACTAAAAAAAAATAAATAAATAAATAAAATAGAAGATTTGGTCCAAAAATCCTCGACTTATATGCGGTAATTTGTTTGAATGATT
Organism: Strigamia maritima; assembly: GCA_000239455.1. NCBI lineage: Eukaryota > Metazoa > Arthropoda > Chilopoda > Geophilomorpha > Linotaeniidae > Strigamia > Strigamia maritima. The sequence continues at coordinate 114,387 of JH430149.1, forward strand.
AATTCATTAAAATCACTTGTTTTACAGGTAAAAAAATCATTCAAACAAATTAAAATCGCCTGTTTTACATGTATAAAATCATTCAAACATTAGCTAATTCATTAAAAATCACCTTGTTTTTACAGGTAAAAAAAAAATTGTTACCTGTAAAACAAGTGATTTTAATTTGTTTGAATGATTTTTTTACTTGTAAAACAGGTGATTTTAATGAATTGCAATTGTTTGAACGATTTTTCATATGTAAAACAAGTGATTTTAATTTGTTTGAATGATTTTTTTACCTGTAAAACAGGTGATTTTAATGAATTGCAATTGTTTGAATGATTTTTTTACATATAATTAACTGAATTTATAGCTAAATTAACGATTCTTAATCATTTTTACGTGTAAATCGCATACAAAGTGATTTTATCTCATGTAAATGAATTATACTAGCTTAAAAAAGCATTTTTACATGTATTTACAGCTCAAATAACGTACAATTTCAACTGAAAATTTTATTTTTACCAAAATTTATTATTTGAAATGAATTAATTCTGGTTGAATAACCCCAATATTTTCAGGCCGATGATGACACGAGTAAACTGGACGATGACTCAATCATCGACGAATTAACCGATGGCTTCGAGGAAAAAGAAATTGTAAATAAAAATTCATTTCATATACATTACGGTAATTCTAAGTCTAGATCGCCATCTTTTAATATTCGCCTTTAAAAAAGGTGAAAAAGATTTTCACAGACGTCTAAAAGTAGGACAAGGTCCTCGAAAGTGTTTAAACTCTTTGCTTGGTCGGGAACGAGACTGGGGGTGAGTTTGAGGTCCTAATTTAGCTCGTGCTTGGCAATCATCGTTCGCACGAGTCGCTCACTCACCACTCACTATCTACTAGTTGCTGCACATCACTTATTCATCGTTGAGCCCAGAATTATCACGAATACGTAAGGTAATTTCACTTGTTTGTTGCATCTGTGGTCTGACTGACGTAATCTTTTGGCAATCTTGAAAACTTGGCAATTTAGCAGAGTTACGCGCCATTTTTCTATTGTTAAGTTAATCAAATTTAAAAGCTGTAATAAAAGTTGAGATGATACAATTTGTGTTTAAAGTTTAATTTTTTTTTTTTTTTTTTTAATTTTAGGGAAGTCATTTGCCCCCTGGATGGTTGCCCACCCAAAATGTCGGTGACACGGTCTTACGAGTCTCATTCTTATTCCAAGAGTGCAGGTATTTGAATGGGGGCTCGGTTTCACAAAGAAATCCAATCTTTTTGCTAATAATGTCGATAATTAAGTTGTGGGTATCTTTGGTAATCTTGTGAAATGGACCAAACTTTGGCTAAAATTGGAGTAAAATAATGCTGGAAATTAACAATAGGTGCATTTTCTCGTTTTTAACCGTCAGAAGCCTATCCTATGGGTCAATTGACACAGGCAATAGTTCTGAATACAAATTTTTTTCAAAAAATTTTTCAAAAAAATCTGAAATTTTCTGGAGCTGTTCAAAAAGTGGTTTTACATACACTCAATTTATTTGGTAATTTTCAGACTTATAAAAAAAAAGTTATTGTAAAGAGAAAATATGAGCCCCTTAAAATCTCAGCTTAAAATGTTTGCTGTTTTCACTGCATTTTTTCTCTTTAGTGAGAGTGCTTTTAAAATACAATGCCATCTATATGCAAAGTAGAGAATAAACAAAGCACATGTCGGCACATGATCAGTTCACATTTCATATCAATTGCAATTAATTGCACTAATTGGAATTAAAATTAAGTTAATATACACAATTATGCATGCTGTTCAAATGATCACATTTTGACCGAGTGTCTTGATTTTTACAATCGGTGACACTTAGCGTCAGTTGGTAAAACCATGATAACAGCACTAAAGCACTTTAACTCAGAGTATATAAAACATGTCAATTGACACCACTAATAGGTCTTTGCGTTGAATCAAAATGTTAGGCGTCTGAGGGTTAAAAACCGGATGTAGACCGTTTTGACGTCAATTACTAAGTTTACACAAGCTTTTCTGGAAAATTTAGCAAGTTGAAAAGTGGAAACTAGACTGAATACTTCATTTTTTACTTTTTCCACTTGAGAAATGATGACGTCATTTTTAAGAAATAAGCTTGTTCATGTAACTAGAGTAATGTTTTGCAAATCTGTTTTTCTGAAAACTGATTTCGTGAAAGCGAGGCTTTGATTTCTTGTCATCAGGGCCGATTTAAAAACTGGCTTTTTAATTGAATACGCCTAATGATTAGTGAATTTAGGTCCTGGTTCTGGGCATCTAAAATATTCGCACGGCTAAGGGCTAAATTTGTCCTATACACTGATAAAAAGAGTAAAATGATTTTTCAGGAATGCATTTCCCAGAAGAATCAGTAAAAGGTTTACAACGTTTTTATTGGTCCATTGAAACAAGCATTGTTTAAAACCTTTGGAATAATTTTTCAGACATTTTTTGAAAAATATTTTCGGGGGTTTAAAAACCTGATGTTGAAGTTGTGAAAACGAGCAGACGATAATATGAAAAAGTGAGAGATAAAAGCGAGACCAAATCGAGAATTTGCGCGATTGTTACTAGCTGTGACGTAAACCCTATGTATTTAATGTGGGAATACCAACTGTGACATCAGAAACAGCGCCCTGCCAGCAGTGGCCAACGATGTCCCTCACCAAGCTTACAAAATGATTTTTTTTTAATACGTTCCGGAAACTTCAAAAAATAAATAAAAATCATTTTGTCCATTTTAAGAGATGGCGAACATTATTCAGTCACAAAATTTTTGATGTCGTAAACCCTTTAAGTGAATAAGATAGCTGAGCACGAGAGATTTTAATTTTTCTTAATTATTTTATTCGGTCAAAAAATATTTCCCATACAGGAAGTGAAATCTGTTACTGCATAATTTCCCAAGGAAATCTGTATTTACATGTCGTAAAATTCACTCCCGGCTTGATTAAAAAAATTGATCGCTCGCTCCAGCGTCTGAAGTGAACGGAATGAGCCCAATTTCGGACATTATGTTAATCACGATTAATAAAAAGAATATTTCTATTACTTGGATATAAAAATAAAATTAACTAAACTCTATTTATCAATTCGTGCACGAAACTCCCAATGGTTAATGACCTATGCATTGTACTGAAAGTATATATTGTGGTATCTTATTTTAATCTTCTAGTTGAGTTGAGTCGAAAAATCATTGTATTAAGGTGCATTTTCATTTGCGAAGAATTTCTCGCGCCACAATAAAAAGTGCGCCAACAATCGCGCCGCTCTAAAAATCAAGCTCTGGCTTGAGCATTTTCATTAGAGCAAAAAGGGCCACTTTTCGCTTTCAAAAATACTCATTAAATTTTATTTTTGGTTTTTTAAATGTGAATGGCATTGATTAATTAAGATTGAAAATTCAGGTGGGGGAAAAATATTAGTGCCATTTGCAATTGTGGATGGACCCTGGTCAAATGCCAGGCACAAACCGCTTCCTATTGGTCCAGATTGTCACATGATGCGATTTTAGGCGCGATTTTGTGAGCAAAGCTAGACTTGACAGAAGCGCACGAGAAACAGAATCGCGCCAACAATCGCGCGCCTTTGCAAGTCTAGCTTGGCATGAAAATGAACAAGCATGCGATTGATCAAAAATGAGCGCGAGAAATGGCATTTTCATTTGCGAGAGAAATTTTTTATTTTTTTATTTTTATCTCTGTACTACTTGTTTTTCTTCTTTAGTAAAAGAAGCCATTTTCTTCTCTTGTTGGCTTCCATCGTTGTTTGGAAGCTAGAAGTGGCTTTTTTGTGGCTTTAATGAAAATCTTCAAGCCAGTGCATAATTTTTAGAGTGGCGCGATTGTTGACGCGATTTTTATTGTGGAGCGATTTTTATTGTAGCACGAGAAATTGTCTTGCAAATGAAAATGCACCTTTATAGTCCAAAAATGTGCATGCCATTGTTAACAAACGAAAAGGCTCGTAAAATATTTTAAAAAATTATTTATATTTGGGTTTTAGTATTGTTGCGCACATTTTTTGGCTACGAAACAATCATTTTTCGACTCAGCTCGACTGGAGGATTAAAATAAAATACCACAATATATATTTTTTCAGTACAATGCAAAAAAGTTCACTTTTCAGTTTCGTGCACGAATTGTTGGATAGAGTTTAAGAGAGAGAATGTGAAGATATGAGACGATTGGAGATAAACATGTCGAACGATCGGTATTCGGTAAAAAAAGATCCGGATTCTGGATGACGCCAATTTGTAGTTAAGACACACAACAAACATAAATTTAGAAATGGGTTTCGTTCCGGTTTGTTCACTTGGCACCTGAGATTTATTTATCTTAACTTGGCAAACTGTTTGAATGATTTTGTTGTGAGTAAATGCAGCAAATTAATAGAAACACTTTAAACAAAATCCTCTTTCAGTTTACCTTTTACGGGCGCGTATAGATTATTTACAGATAAAAACACCAGATGGCACATCTACATCTTACTGCCATCTGGTGTCATTTGTACAAACTAATACTAATTTTTTTTAATTTTTTTTTTTTTTTTTTTTAATAATAATAAAAATTAATTTTTTCTTTTCTAGATTATTTTGAGCAGTCGTTTGAATACAGTCAGGCGACATCTGGCGCCAGAGAAACATGTTTGAAAACAAAGACACATCTTGCTTTTTCTGAATCTTTTGATGATGATTCAAAATCTGAACCAGTAAGTTTTATTTTGGTGTACAAGAATAAATGTTATTTCATGTGCGAATTAAAATAGATGCGCAAAAATCACATTGGGGATATAAATATCTTAAAGATGATCTAATCTGAGTGGAATTTCCAAAGTTGCCACAAGGGGGTAATTATTATGTAAGATTTATATTAGAGACTTTGCGATTTTTTTGTAGGAAAAATTACGAAATTAAAAAAATACAAAATATTTTTAATTATTTTTTTTTAAATTTCATAATTGAATTTCGTATAACAGGTTTCGATTTGTCACGAAACGTATTAATATACGATATTTAATCGGCGGCAGCGAATTATTGTTATTGTTATTATTTTTATTGTTGTTATTCCATTCAGTGCGCATGCGCAAATCTAAGTCGTATTTACGAAATAATGTATACGAAATCTTTTTTATATTTTGTTACGAAATTAATAAAACGAGAAAATTAAAACGAAATCATATTGAAATTTCGTTTTTTTTTTTTTTTATAATTTCGTTTTTAGTTTTTTCATACGAAAAATGTTAATTAATAAAAAGAGAAAATTAAAACGAAATACAAATTAAAATTTAGTTTTTTTTTAAATGATTTTGTGTTTTAATTTTTTCGTACGAAAAATCGCAGTGTCTATTAAATTCTAAGTTATATTTTGTTATTCGAGAAAGTTTTAATTTAAAAAAAAAAAATGGGTTTTTGGTAAAAAATAATGTATTCCTTTAGAATAACAATGTATTATTTATGAAATTAATCGCAGGACCTTTTAATTTAATTAAAATGGAATGTCGGATCTATTTTTAATTTTTTAATTTATTTTTATTTCATCGTATGGTTTGGATTAACTCTTAACTTCTAAGAATGTCAATATAAAAATAACAATCTAAGCTGCAAATTTTAAATTCAAAACCTTGAATTTCAAAGCTAATTTAAGTCATAATGTGCTATTAATACCCAATAAAAACAATTTTTTTAAAAAAAAAAAAATAAAATTTTAGTACTGGGATATTAATTGTTTTCTTAGCTAAGCAGTTCATTGGCCATGTTTAAAAGGAGACTTAAAATAAACATGTAGCCAGACATTTATACTTGGCAAATTGGAAGGGCGGAAGAAAAAGTCGTTTATTTTATAAATAAAAATTTTATTAAAGTTAATTTTAATTTTTAGTGTTTCAAAAATAAACATTTTTTTTTAAAAAAAAATTGATGAAATTGCACTTTTCATGAGATCATATTTACGATATTTATAAAAATATATGTTTAAAGGGTTTACGACATCAAAAATTTTATGACTGAATAAATGTTCGACATCTCTTAAAATGGTGGAAATTATTTTTATTTATTTTTTAAAGTTTCCAGAACACGTTTAAAAAAATCATTTTGTAAGCCAAACGTCTCATTTGAGCTTGTTGGTGAGAGACATTAGACTGTTGGCGATTTCTCGTGCGAGACAGAAAATTAACGACAATGTGTAACGAAATTTTTCAAAAATTTTGTCAAACCATTAAAACAATAGGACGAGGTTTTTATAGGGAGAATATCTCATTGTTGTTTTGCCATTCTTGTAATGCTGGGCACAGACATGCAGCGATTTTGCATTGCCTGGCATTTTCGCCCGGCGATTTGCAACAGAAATTCCCTCTGCTACAGCAGACTAGACGCGAATCGAGAAGCAATTGTTTGTTCTAATTGTATAGTTATAATATCATGTCATAACGATGTCATAACTAAAGTCTATTTACCTATAAGTTTGGAGTAACTCGGATTGCTCGTGGCAATTAACTGTTAAATGGTGTTGCGCATAACAAAGTAGTTCTAAACCAGTCAAGACCGGTCGTCAAATGTTCGACCGGGCCATCTATTTATCCAAGATGGCGGTTACACGCGGTTCAACTGGGCCATCTATTTATTCAAGATGGCAGTTTTGCGCGGTTCGATCGGGCCATGATTAAAACTAATCATCTATTTCTTCAAGATGGCGGTTTCGCGCATTTTATTCAAAAATGACCTTTACTTTCATTGGTTACTGACAGACATGTGACGTAGGGTATGAATACTCTCCTGCGATCAGTCCACTGACCAATCCGAGTTACTCCAAACTTATAGGTAAATAGACTTTAAGCAATTAGAACACGTAATAAAATACTCCCACTCATTGGATGCGATTTGTATTGCCAGGCAAAAAGTAAATGATGGCTGTGCTTTTTTCAAAATTAGAATGTTCTGTTACATGACGGAAGAAATGTACGAGAAATTGCAAACTGTCTATTGTTGGCCACTCGAAAAACTCGAAACTTATTTTTAAAAAAAAACTCCGAAAATTTATTTAAGGGTTTTAAACGATGCTTGACCCAATGGACCAATAAAAAAATGTGATGTCGTAAACCCTTTAACGGGATTTACCGGCGCAAGCGGCTACCAAAACCAGTAACGCAGGGGTTCTTAACCTTTTTTCAATTTGTACTACTCCAAAATAATTTATTAAACGTGTTTCAAGTGTCGATAGAGTATAGGATAATTGACGCATATTAAATGCGGTCTAGTACTTCCTAGAAGATGCACCATATGGTTGCAAGAGTGAGAAAGTTGATTTGCATTTGATTGTTATGTAAGTGCAAAGTGTGATGAAAAGCAGACTTTGCTTTGAGGTAAAGATAGACGAACGCCCACGTAGTGCAGGCACCTCAACAAGCTTAAGTTCGTTTAGAAACTTGTTTGTAGCTAGTCATTTCTGCTGACAAAACGTTAGAAGTCAACGTTCTTTTTCTCCATTGCAGACATACAACACACTTTACCATATGTTGCCACATTGGTACTTGTGCTTAATCATTTTTCATTCGTTGGAAATGTAATTAAATTTTGCAAGTTGCACTGAGAAATTCTATTGATTCTGCATTTTGTTTGCTAGTTAGTTTAAGTTTAGTTGTTAGAAATGACAAATTATAAAAAATTATTATAAAAAATTTTATTTTTTTTTTTTTTTTTTTTTTTTTTTTTTTG